>PVHX01004229.1:0-129222 GCA_004024805.1 Geosciurus inauris | reverse complement strand
TGAGACAAGGTCTTCTGGTTTTAGAGCTTGGTAATTGTTGGGAGATGGAAGTTTCTGATATGTAAAAACATTTATTTTTGTCTACAGCTAGCAAGCTTTAAATATCTAGGACTTGTAGTAAACAAAATAATGGCCTCCCAAAGATGTCTGCATCCTAATCCTAATCCTTGTCCCTTTTTATTGGAAAATCGAAGCTTCTCCAGAAGCCTCCTAGCAGGCCTCCATTGGTAGCCTCCTGCATATGTAAAGGGAACAAAAAGTGGACTATCTCATAAATGGGAAAAAAGATGTTCATGGTTGACCTAAACAAGTGGCCCAATCCTGGCAAGAATTACATGAGAAATGTTATAAATGTAGATTCCTACCCAAAGTTTCTGATTTTACCAATATTTTTAAAATTGTGACCAAGATACTACTGTGTAGACAGGTAGAGAACTACTGGCATAGACCAATTTGTACCACCTGGAACAAAACTGGGACTCAAAAAGCAAGCAAGACAGGAAAAGTAATAGGATAAGGTATAGGAATTGACGTGCTGTGGCAGACACAGCTAGATATTATTTGCTTGTAAAACATGGTCTTTCATCTGTATTTGGGCATATCTGAATATAAGATTAAAATAATCATTCAACCAACTTCCAGTCTCTCCCTTCTCTTTCATCTCTCTCTCTCTCTCTCACACACATCTATCTTCCTCTCTAATTCTCTCCTTCTCACTCCATTTTTCTTCTCTGTTGGTCTCTCTTTCCCTCTGTTTCTAACACATTTTCATAGCTAGAATTAGATGATCATAAACAGAACCATAAGACATGTCCTATATAGAACCAAGACATAAAACTACCTAGTCATTAGTTGAATGCTTCTAGGGACGAAAATCTCATTGCCTTTTACAGAGTTGCTATGTAAGACAGTGTAGGGTATGCCCTGCCCTAGGTAGCAAGTGGGTGAGACCTAGGTGCTATTTGGTCAGGCTTTGGCTGGCTAGAGAAATAAGTACCTTTTTCTAATTCACATGAAGATGTCCTATAGGCTATTGGTGCCCTAGTATTATGAGACTCCATTTTCTTCTTATGTGGCTGTGCTCATTATAGAACTCTTTTCCTCAATGAGACAAAACTTACCTCCTCAAACATTCCACTCAGCGGTCCATTTAATGGTTTGGTGCTGCTTAGAACCTGTTGGTTCCCTCTTCTCCAGTCTCCATGACATCTTTTCTCCTCAGGGTTCCTCAGCCCTGGTTCCTTCAGACATCCTGCTTCAACATGGCTCAGATTCTCCCCTTCATTCTTTGGATATAACGTTTAGTGACGAGAGGTCTAATAACTATAATAGAGAGAGGCTGTCAGAAGTGGGATAATTCTATTTACCTTGAAATAGAAAAGCCCCTAATCACAAAAATCACCTTGCTATGATCAGTGAGATCAATACTGAAAGTGCCTAACAGATTTAGAAATGGTCATTGGTGACCTTCATCAGATGAGTTTCAGTTAATGGATGAATATGAATCAGTGCCAAATAATGCAGTAGAGAGAACAAATGCAGAAGAAAGGTGAGCTCGCACATGGCTGCTATAAGGGACATGGGCCAGAGGTGGTGGTCAGGGTGTGTGTGTTGGGGAGCATGTGTAAGAACCGAAGACACTTGCCTGTGGTTATTTGCTGAGAAGGAAAGAGGCAATAGAGAGTTAAGAGAGAGGCTTCAGCTAGAAATCAGGAAGATGATTATAGAAGCTGAATTCTGAAACTCAGGAGAATCTGGGATTGAGGGCAGAGGTAGACCTTGAACAAACACATCTTCCTTGGAGCCTAAGGAAAGAAGTAACATATAATCATAGGAGAATCCTCTGGAATGAAGACATGGAAAAATTTGGGAGAATTTCTTTTGCAAAAATGAAGTAATTTAAGAACTAATAAATGCCTCCTTCCATATTTCTCCCCTCCTCCTTTTTATCAAATGTGTATTATTGAATCTAAGTGATTAGATTAATCTAAGTATTATTGAATCTATGCCACCAACATTATAAATACAGAAAAGGATAAGACAAAACCTTTGACCCAGAAGAGCTCCCAGTCTGGTAGGGTCAATCCTGGCCTCAATCTTGGTCTCTCTTCTCCCTCCCATCAACAGGACCAGACCAGCAGCACACATAGGAACGGTCAGAGAGAGCTGCTTTTTCTCATATTATCAGGTGAACATCTTTAGAGAAAGGGGCTAGTGCAAGCCAGGGTCCCTGAGACCTCTTGAACCTACACTAAATCCATGGTCTGTCATATAGAGGTACTGTCACTTAGCAGGTGCTTGATGATTGTTGACTGAATGAATAAATGTGTGAGGAAAAAATAGAAGGAGGAATGAGCAGAAACAATAGCACTGATTTCTCTAAGGAAGAGGCTGCCCAATGTTGTCGGTAGCTGGTGAGTTATCATCTGTGTCTCACCTGACCTTAGCCAGGAAATCTGCTTGTCACTGGGGCTTTGGACCTCCTAGAGAAGCTGCCTGTGTTTCTCCCTCCTCCTCACCCCTTGCTGTTCTAACCACACAAAGGGCTATATTCTCATCACTATGAGGGGAAGTTTGCCGATTGCCAAGCCTCCCTGTATGCCTCTTTGATTCGCAGCATTTAAAGGGCATGAAGAGATGCATTCAGAGGCAGGCTTTTAAACCTGGAGTCACCCTAGTGTGAGTCCCAACTGAAACATCCTCACTGGCAGTAACCATTGAGCACAGCTGGGTGGATGGCAGCATTTGCCCTATAAAACAGTTGATATTTTGCCAATGAACTGTAAAGAGGAAAAGAAAGCCCCAGTCTACTTTTCAGTCACAGGGCAGCTTTGGAATGCACTAACTGAAGAAAAACATGACCCTTGCTCCATCAGATCATAGTACTCCAGCTCTACTGCATGAGAGTGTAGTTACCTGAACCACAGGGCTCTCGCTCAGGTCCCCACTGGCAAAGCTGGCATTTCGGAGCCTGCCTCCAGGTCCCTCCCTCCCCTTCTGGTGTTGGTGGTTAAGGGTGTTCTGAGGAACCATCGAATCCATATGGCTGTGGGCACCATGGTTACCCTCCACTCCGCCTCTTTGTGGTCTTGTTTGTCAACTGGTCCTACTACCATCACAAAAGAATAGAGACCTGCATCTCTACTGCCATTACTGTCACCCTCCAGAGCTGTTTCTTCACCTGTACTTATGCTTCCCTGTTCTCCCCAGAGCAAGGATCATTAAATGGAGAGTCACTCCAGCCAGTGAAAAGAGCACCCCCCGCCCCAGTCAGACTCCAAGGAGTCTGGCGACCTACTTAAACTAGCTATTTAAAAAGTTACTAAATCAGAGAGGACATATTCCTGACAAGTGTGGGTCATGTCCTCCAGGACTGAGTTGAAAGACAACTGAATGGTAGCTTCTAGAATCAAGGGCAAAATGTGGTTCCTCCCTGCCAATCCACAAATCCATGCGAATTCCAAGAGGAGAGTTAGGGGCCTCCGCCCCTGAGATGAGTTCCTTGAAAACCTATGAATCCTGTTTGAGGACATTCTGTGAGATCCAGTTTGAAGACTAAAGTGACAATAACTGCAGTTCAATCATTAGGCACCTAAGTCTTTTCCTTCTTTTTCCCCAAAAGGTCTACAGGTCCTTATAGAGGAAAGATTATGGGAAGATTTGCTCTCCTAGAGTTATATCTTGGTTTGGGATCCCCCAGAACACCCTACAGTTATTTGAGGCAACTAATTGACTGAAAAGACGATCCTAGGAAACACCAATCAGAGAAGGAAGGAGGCCAATCAAGGGCACGTTATCAAGCAAGCTTTCCCATGGGCAACTGGAGCTTAATCCCACTCAGGAAGTCTGAGAGCCAGTGAAGAACATATACTTCAGGGTTACCCTGCTGAAGAGATGAAGAATCTGGGATCTGTAGCTACCCATCCTCATTAGTCATTGGTTGAGTGTTAATTCTGGCCTTTCTAACTTGCTTATGTGGTTAAGTGGGCCCCAGAAGGTCAAGGTCAAGAAAGCAGAGAATCCCAAGTGCTGGCTGTTGGAAGTCAGGATAGTGAGTATAGACATGGTGAGTGCCAGATTATAGGAGTGGGGCACTGTCACAGAGGGCTACAGTTCCAAGAGTAGACAGGCAGGACCCTCTGTGATCCATAAAGTAGTTTTCATGATCCTCTGTATGGTAATCCATTGCAATCATGCAGTAAGGAACAACTGAGAACATGGAATAGGACCAGTGCTCCATCCCCACACCAGTGGGTACTGGCATGAGTAAAGAAGGAATGTTCTGGACAGGAAGTCCCAGGTCAAAGGGAATAGGGCTTCTAAGGAAGGGAAACAGAGGCACAACTCATTGCTCTAGGCAAGTGATTCTCTGCAAGGATGATTTCATTCATCCTCTAAGTATTTCAGAAATTTGTGGGCCATTTGAAAATGGTGGTCACAAGAATTGAGTGATACTCCTGGCACTTAGTGTATGTATATATATGGGTGTATATATGTATAATGTATGTGTGTGTGTGTGTGTGTGTGTGTGTATTGTTTTACAGCACTGGGGATTGGACCCAGGGCCATGTGCATGCTAGACAAGTACTTTTCCACTGAGCAATATCCCATTCTGTTCCTGGCATTCAGTGAGTAAGATGCACAAATGCCAGATAGTCCTACACAATGAAGGATCATCCAGCATCCCCAAATCCTATCACTTCACCTATTCTTATAGGGGAAAATCTTTTTTAAAAAAATATCTGAGTTTATAGCCTAACTTTATTTCACATAAAAACTCAAAATCCTTTTTGATTTAATATGCAGAAAATTTCCCAGGAATGCACCTTCTTTTTAAACCAAGAAACTATATATCATTTTGTTTAGAACTCTATGAAGAGTTGCATGAGAGTTTAGAAAAGTATTTCACTTGCAGCTAGTGGTAGTATTTTCACTATTCTTGATTGAGTCAGCATTTGCAGTTCTCATATTCAGGGAATTATAGGAAGAGATGAGAGCATGTTCTACTTCATTAAATCTTTTTATGCAGCCATGCTAGACCATTTAAATGTAGAAATACATATTATCCTATGGTACATTACTTCCCTTTGATTTGTCCTTTCTTTATAGTAAGAATATTATATATACACATATATATGCTTTTAAAAGTTGAGTGTGCACACAAATTATATTTTCTGGGAATTCCATATAGAAAATAAGGTGTTACAAAATATTTATTATAAAAAAGGAGGGTTGGATCTGCTGGGCTGAGATCTATTGTTCTAATCTTATAAGACACATGCCAGGAAAAACAAGAGTGAAAGTTCTAGACATCCGTGATGATGAGGACCTGCTCCTGTCATCCTGACAGCCTTCTTTACCCTGAATTGTAAAACAATTCTGCAGATCCCCTTCAGATTTTAGTAACTATTTTTTTAAAAAAGACTATCAATAAATCTGATAACTTCCAGACTACAGTGGCTAAGGTGTCAATGAATCTGACAATAGATCAGAAAACCCTAAGGAAAAACAGAAACAAGGAAAACACACACACACACACACACACAAGAAAAACAACAAAGCAGAGATTGAGAAGGACTAGAGGTGTTAGCCTTGTAAATGTGATTTAAGAATAAGCAACAGTGGAATGTGGAACTAAACACTAATTTAGATTCTGGTGGGCTAATGCGGAGCTGGCTAGTTGTGAATGGAAGAGAGGAAAGCTGAGATCTATGGTCACTTATGTGGAAAGACACTTCCAAAATACCAGGGTGCAAATAAGGTCCCTTTTTTCCATTCAAGTTCCCCTTTACTTAACTTTCATATGAACCATTTTCTGGAAGTTCAGTATCTCTTTTTTGAGTCGTCTCTTCATTCCTTGATTATCTAAGAATCAAATCCCAAAGGTCCCTTGAGCATTTTCAGTCAACTGGAGAAAGAACCCAGACCAGAGTTCCACTCCTGCTGTTGCATCTTGCTCCCACATGGTGGCACTGTTGGAGATGCTCAAAGAGTAAAATGACGCTGCAGGCTGGCTGCAGCGCTGCCAAACCACGGCCAAGGTTCTTTGAGCAAAGATAACCCTAGTCCAAACAGCCAACCCTTTTGGCCCTAAAGTTTTCAGTTCTTAGTACTTGCTCTTTCACATCTTTTACAGGAAGCAGCATTCTGCAAGACACACGGTCACCTCTCAAGGCATAAACCAGCCCATTTGCCCTGTGACATTGTGTCTGACTCTTCACGCAGCCAAACCTTTGTCCCTCTCCCTTCTCTAGTAGTCACCTTGGTGTATGGCAGCTTTTCCTCTTGAACTCTTAAAATACAGACTCTCATTCTCCTCACTTCCCAGACTGTTTTCCCTCCCTTCCACAATTCTCTGGCTACCTGTTCTGAGACATAGCTGTCAGTGTCTCCTGCTGCTCCATTACGATTACATAAAAATTATATCTCTGGCAAAACATCTTCTCTAGTAGGTACTTGCTATGATTATTTTAGGGAGAGGGACAAGAAGAATTTTAAAACTCAAAACTCTATAATGTCTACCTCAAGAGGTAGTAGGCTCCTGGAAATACTCAGAATAGACTGTTCGAGTATACCTCAGGCCAACTAATATCCCAGCAGGACAATATACCTTATGCCGTCATGATGGGGTAGCTCAGAAAGGACAAAGTTTGTCCTAACAGTCAAACTCCCCAGCCCCCCAAATGTGCCCACTATCACAGTTTCCCCGTCTTTTGTTGAAACTAATGAGTCACGATTGGAGTAATGTTTTTGTGTGACTCCAAAACCATTTTGCTTAATGAGGTACTAAGTCTTTATAATTAGGCCCAGAAGGAAACGAGGACGTGGCCCTTAAGAGCAATAATTATTTCAGTTATTTATGGTAATAAAAAATTGAAAATAGGAATTCTTCCTCAGAATGCGACTATTTATTCTTTTACATATTGCCTAACAGGCAATTACCCTATTAAGGCGGCGTTTTGTTGCTAAAGACATTAATTGAAATGTAAATTAAATGTAAATCAGCTAATTAAATTGATATGTAGTGAACTTGTCAGGCAGGCCTCTCTGATCAGATGCATTTCACTAATAAACAAGCATTGCAGCCAGCCCAACACACCACTGGGGCGAAGGGTGCCTGAGCTCTTCTCGCAAGACACAGTGATGAAGACAGGAGGGTCGACGCTGCCCAGAACTTCAGGAAGAAAGGGGAACATTTTGGTCAGGCCCTTGGAAACATGCTTTCCTTATGACACCTCATTGGACCTCATTTTCATTTTGTCAGATATGTTTCAGATGCAAAAGCAAGCAAATCCAACTCAAACTGGGTCATGTAAATAGAACATCTGGAAGGAGGATAAATAAGCCTTGGGAGTGATCCCAGGGAGGTAGCCCCATCGCTCTCTGATTCTGTCTGCTGTATGCTCCTCCCTCCCTGGTTGTCTTCATCTTTAGGTTGGTATCTTATGGACTACCTACTGATCACACTGGGGGGCAGAGTGCTGTTTCCATAATCACTGATGTGAAATGTTGAGGCTCATGCCAACTGAAACAGGGTGGTTCTGCAGCTGGTATGCACTGATAAAGCTGAACCAGTTGCTCACACTGTGAAACACTTGGATATCGTAGGCAAACAGCTACTTCTCTACTTTTTCCTCAGATGTATTTCCCCTACCCTGGTCTTTCAGGCTTCTCCCCCAGAACCCTGCAGACAACTTCATGTTTCAGCAAGGAAAGGACAAATACCTGGTTTAAAGGAGGCCTTCAGAAGCCTGCTCTTGTGCCTTGGCTGGTACCCATGCTGATTGGTTGGTGCCCTTGGGATGCTGGTTGCCAAGTAGTCTGAAAATTTCCCCTGTATTAGATCATTCCCAAACCGATTCCTGTGATCAGGGAAATCCAATCTATAGATTAGCTACACTCTTAAATTTACCTTGGGCAAGTGGGAGGAAATGTTCTTAATTACTCTAGACTTCAGACTCAGTCTAGAGCAGGGACTCTCAAACTTGAATGTGCATGGAATCACATGGAGGTCTTGTTAAAACACAGATGGTTGAGTGCCACTCTCAGACTTTCTATTTGGGGGCGGGGAGGCTGTCCTGAACCTCTACAGTTCTATCAATTGTCTGGTGATGCCGTGGCTGCAGGACTGCAGAGCACACTAAGAACCACTGCTCTGGGTTCTAACATTCATAACCACTGCTCTGACATTCATAAAAAAATTGAGCCAGGCACCATGGCACACACCTGTAATCCCAGCACTTTGGGAAGCTGAGACAGGAGAATTGTGAGTTCAAAGCCAGCCTCAGCAATGGTGAGGTGCTAAGCAACTCAGTGAGACCCTGTCTCTAAATAAAACACAAAATAGGGCTGGGGATGTGGCTCAGTGAGTTCAATTCCCAGTGCCAAAAAAAAAGAAAAATAAAAAAGAAAATCAAAAATGCTATCATTCAAACTATTTCCTTTGTTGGGTAGTTCAGACAAGAAAACTGGTTGAGAAAGGCTGCTTTGGGCCAGGGGTCAGCAAACTGTGGGTCACTGGTCAAATCCAATCTGCTATATGTTTTTATAAAGTTATTTCAGAACTGAGCCCTGTTCATTTGTGTATGGATTATTTATAGCTGCTTTCATTCTATGGCTGGCAGAGCTGAGTAATTGGGAAAGAGATCTTATGGCCTGTAAAGCCTAAAATATTTACTAACTGACTCAGAATAAAAAAAATTCTCAATGAAGTCTACCTTTGGAGTTTAAAATGAAGGTAAATCTTATCCAGCAGCCTGGCTGCTTTGTAACTAAAAATGACTAGAATGAATAGAAAGAGAACACTGTATTATACATGGGTATAAGAAACCCTTTCATAAAGAAGGCTGTTTATTTTCTGACCAAAGTATTAGTTAACACAAGTATTGGAAGGAGCAAATCAAAAGGTTTCTTTAACATCATGGATATGGGGAGACTGCATAGCAACTCCTAGTACAGTTTGCTTGGACTGCTTCAGAGACCTGTTGATCAGAAGACTGAACTCTCAATTCAAGTCTACAAATCTAAGGAGTCACCAAGATCCAGGGAACCTAAGGCTTCTACCAGCCCTCCTGTGTATAATATTTCCAAGCCAGTTTGGCATATATTGGTTCTTATCAATGTAAGACATATCTGAAAACATTCATCTATTTAAAAACATTCACTGAACACCTTCTACAAATAAGAACTGTTCAAGACACTAGGGATTTAGTACTGAACAAAATTGATCATTTTCTGGTAAAGTTCAACAGTAGCTAAGCCTTGTCTATGCTTATAGAGCTTTTAATAAGTCTTTTAGTGGTTACCCTTTAAAAAAATCTTTTCTGTATTTGTAAAACATGATACATCCTTATAAAGTAATAGAACATTTCCAGCATCCTAGGACCATACCTCCCAAACCTGTGATCCTTTCACCAAACTCTCTCCTCTCCTTAGAGGAAACCACTACCCTGGCTTATGAAATGACTCTCTTGCTTTGTTTTATACTTTTACCACCTAAGTAAGCATACCTAAATAATTTAATTTAGACTCTTCTGTTTTGTGATTTTATGCCATTTTCATCACACATTATGTATTCATTTTATCTTGCTGTTTTCAATCAGCAATGTATTATGATTTATTCATATTATGAGTAACAGCATCATTAATGTCGAGTAGCAGTTTGTCATGTAGATACACCACACTTTATCCACTCCATAGTTGGTAGTCAATTTGTTTCCAGTTAGAGGCTATTTCAAACAGTACTGCTGTAAGCATGCTTATACATGTCTCCCAGTGCACTGGAGCATGACTTTCTCTAGGACATATGCCTAGGAGTGGAATTTCAGGGTCATAAGCATAAAAGTGTTCTCAACTGTATTACATAACATCAAATCGCTTTCAAAATCGCACAATCACACCAATGGACATGTAGCAGGAGAGTTCTCATTGCTCTATATCCTTGTCAACACTTGTTAATAGCTATTAAATTCTTGCCAATCTAATTTTTTAAATTATTTAATTTAATTATGGCAGAACACATAATATGTGATTTACTCTCTCAGCAATTTTTAAGGGTGTAACACATTATTTTCAACCAGAGGTACAATGTTGTACAGCATATCCCTAAAGCTTAATCCTTAAGCTTAGGGATTAACTGAAACTTTCTGCCTATTGATCAGTAACTTCCACTCCCCCTCCCCCAAAACCCCAGCAATCATCACTCTACTCTTTAATTCTATGAATCTGTTGTAGATACCTCATCTCAGTGGGATCATGCAGTATGTTTCTTTCTGTGAATGGCTTATTTCACTTAGCATAATGCCATCGAGGTTTATCCATGTTGTTACACATGCAAAATTCCCTTCTGTTTTAAGGCTGAAGCGTATTCCATTGTATGTAGATGCCACATTTCTTTATTCATCTGTCAATGGCCATTTAGATTTTTCCACTCCACAGCTATTAGAATAGCACTATAATGAACACAGGAGCACCAACACGGCTTCTGTTTTAGAATGGAGGCTAAGGAAGCCAGAATCCCTTGAGTTCCAGTCCATGTCCACATCACAGTAGATCTAGTCTGGTTATTTCTCTGGTACCCAAGTACATAACTGAGATGGATATGCATTTGTTCCTTACAATGGCACAAATCCTATGTTTGTTTCATGTGGAAATAGTCATCGTGGTAGGAAAGGGAATGTGCATGCTTACCAAATTGTACTCCATCCCAGCAAGATAATAAATTAAAATCAATATTGACTATAGAATTAGAAGACATAAGGGTGATAATCCCCATTATATTCCCATTTAATCTATTATTCTGAAATGTGAATAAGAACAGATGATTATGGTAGAAGATGGTGTACTGCCATGAATGTATCCAAATGATCACTTAATTGCAGTTATACATGATGCAATCTATTTACTAGAACACATCAAAACAACTTCTGACACTTGGACTGTTGGTCTGCTAAATGTATTCTTTTAATTATCACCATAGGAAAGAATCAGAAGCAAGTACACTCAGGACAGCAGTACCTACTCAGTCTTGCCCAAGAGTTACATCAACTCTTGTACTCTCTACAGTGTGGTCTGGAGCAGATTTGATTGCTTGGACAGTCCATAGAACATCATATTGGTCCACCATATTTCTGGCATTGTGGTAATTGGATCTGAAGAGTGAGAAATGTCAAGTAGTCTGAATGACCTGAAAAGAAACATGTATACTAGAGTAGACCAGGTAATCACAGTGCTAGAATAGTAGATGGTACAGCCACCGTCGGTTGGTATTAGGTGTTCAGGGAAAAGGCATTGACAACAATACACACAAATAGCATCCAGAGAGGAGAAAGCTAGTACAATAAATCCAGAGTAAATAAGGTGTGCATGAGAAGCAGGTAGAAGACCAATGTAACTGGTGTGTAAAGGGAAAAGGAGAGTGTGGGAGGAGTAAAGGTTTGAGAGGTAGTGAAGGATCATTCGATGTAGGGTTATGGATGCCAAGCTAAAATATGCAATCTTCGATTAACCCATTTTGATCTAAGCACAATGGCCTGCTCTCAGTTGTCTATGCTACAGAGAAGTGGATGAATTTAGGGTGTATTTTCTAGGTCTATCAATGCATTAGAAAGGATCAAAAAGGAAGCATCAAGAATAACAATAGCCAGGCATGGTGACACATGCCTGTAATCCCAGCAGCTCAGGAGTCTGGACAGAATAATTGTGAGTTCAAAGCTATCCTCAGCAACAGCAAGGCACTAAGAAACTCAGTGAGATCCTGTCTCTAAATAAAACACAAAATAGGGCTGGGAATGTGGCTCAGTGCCCTGAGTTCAACCCTCAGTACTCCCCCATCAAAAAAAATAATAATAACAACAACAAAATAGTTGGCTGAGAAACTGGAGAGTTTGTAGTACCATTTTCAGGTAGGAAAGACTGAGGTAGGGATAAAACAAAATGTGAAATCAAGAATTCTGTTCAAATTTGAGATATCTGGTAACCAACTGACAATATGAATCTGGATTTGTAGTATGGTGTTAGAGTGTAGATAAGGATCTGGAGTCCTTAGCACATTGTGGCTTTTTTAAAAAATATTTTTAATATTAATTAAAGGTATTAATTTTTAATACCTTTATTTTGTTTATTTTTATGTGGTGCTGAGGATCAAATCCAGGGTCTCATACATGCTAGGTAAGTGCTCTATCGCTGAGCCACAACTCCAGCCCACATTGTGGCTTTCAAAGCTGTATTTTGAGACTGGAGAGCATCTTGATGGTTAGAGGCCATGTCATGGTATTAAAGAGCTTGGACTTTGCAGCCAGACTAAAGTGACTTTGAGTCCCTATTCTTATTAGCAATGTGGGTGGTCACGAGCATGTTGCTCTCGTGTTTCCAGTTTCTTATTTCTAATAAGGGAACTACAGTCTCCTACTCTTGGGGTTATTGGGAGACTTAAGAATATGTAAATATTTGACATTAGTAGTAGAAATTTGAAATGTTGGCAAGACCATTAACCCAGTGAAAGCCATCTGAATTATAGCTATACTGCCTAGGAGAAAGCATTCTAGTTTTATAAAAAATCTTTGCAGTGTTAACTCATGTTCCCCATACACCCAACAAATAAAGTCTAGATAAATGTTTATACAGGTGTGGACCAGGGTAGAGCAGGGTATCAATAGCTCTTCTTAACCAGTTCACATTAGCTTTTCAGTAGTTGGTGAAACTAAAACATCTTCAATGGGAGAGAACAAAGACGTGGCCTTAGGGAATAAACATGGATTTTGTAGTCAAATCTGTTGGTCTTGACCTTATCTTACAGTTGAAATTAAGTTGGTTGGGAGGGTTGTAGCAGTGCCCACTTTTGTCTGGAACCTTGTTGGCGTGAGCAGCCCACAATGACTCCTTCAGGATCTGAATGTTTAATAAATATGTCAGTTGGTATCCTTGTCATTTTTACTTTAATGCAGTTCGTCGGGAGCTTAGCATTGAGGAGCCCTTGAATTTGAAGCTGATGGAGCAATTAAACCCCCTCCTTGGGGAATCTAGACCTGGAGACCATCAGTGCATAGAAATGAGCAATTGTATATTTGTCTCCCTCTTGTCAGAAAAATGGAATGCTCCAAAGTTCATCAAGGACTTAGACTGTATTTCAATAAGCCATGTGCATATTGTATATTATATAATTAATCTAGAAAACTATTCATCTCATAAACCCAGGGAACTGGCTCATCTTCTATTAATGTCTCTTAATTAGCTATAACCAGGAAAGCACTGAATGTCTGTCTGATGTAATTCCTACCCATCTGATGGGAACAGTCAGAAAAGCTGAGCAGACAATGGTCTTACTGAGAATCAAAGTGTGGACACCCCACTCTGTCCTCTCTTGACAGGGCTTTGAGTCAGATATCGGCTGATAGCATTCTCCCCATCAGATCCTGGGTAAGCTCATAAGGGCATGAGCCCTGGAGTTAGGCATGTCTATGTTCAAATCTGAGCTCTGGTGGTGATTGTTCTGTGACCTTAGTATCCCCTCTTCATGCTTCCCTTGCCCTCTGCTGCAGGAAATGCTGCCCAACTTCTGACTGCCAGCACCTGTATTTATGTGGCTACCAGAGCTTGCTTGGAATCTCCCCCAACTTCCTACCTGCTCCTAACACACAGCAGTCAGAAGTGACATGAATCAACACTGTGTGACAGTGACCTCAACTAGATTGACAGGTGTTGGTGAAAAATTCCCAGCTCCTTCACCCCTCCTATGAATAATTCTGAGACATGAGGTCTACATTGACTCCCAGAGTTCCCCTGCAAGCTTGAGCTCTGCTTATCCACAATGAGAACTTGCTTGGTAATGAACATTTCATTGGTTGCCTGCCTTCCTTATCTAACTTTTCCATTTTACTACCAGTTTTTCTTGAGCTCTCTTCTTACCTGATCCCTACTCAAGATCTGTTTCTGGGGAACTAAGATAGTGATCTTTGATAAATCCTCTCTATTTCTCAGTTTCCTAATCTATAGAAAGAGAATATGTATAGGAAATCACGTCACAGATTTGTAGGACAATTTAAAGGAAATATTGCATGTAAGGGTTTTACATAGTTGTGTTCATACCAGCATAATTCTTTTTTATAATGTTTTTTAAAATATATTTTCAGTTGTAGATGGACACAATATCTTTATTTTATGTATTTATTTTTATGTGGTGTTGAGGATCGAACCCAGTGCCTCACATGTGTGAGAGAAGTGCTCTACCACCGAGCTACAAACCCAGCCCCCAGCGTATTTTCTTTCTTTCTTTCTTTCTTTCTTTCTTTCTTTCTTTCTTTCTTTCTTTCTTTCTTTCTTTCTTTCTTTCTTTCTTTTTCTTTCTTTCTTTCTTTCATACTGGGGATTGAACTGAGAGGCACTCAACCACTGAGCCACATCCCCAGCCCTATTTTGTGTTTTATGTAGAGACAAGGTCTCACTGAGTTGCTTAGCACCTCACCATTGCTGAGGGTGGCTTTGAACTCGTGATTCTTCTGTCTCAGCCTCCCAAAGTGCTGGGATTACAGATGTGTGCCACTGTGCCTGGCTCCAGCATAATTCTTAATGGTAAAAAACTGGAAGTGATCTAAATGTCTAACAAGAAAGAATAAGTAAGCAAATTAGGTTTTATCTGTATAAAAGAATATTACATTAGTAAAAATTAATATGTTCAAATATATTCAGTGGCATACAGAAATGTTCCTGATGACTACACTACACAATCCAACTAAGGAGCTCTGAGAAGAAAACTATCTAAAAATATATATAGTCATTTTGTTAGAAACATAAAAATACAGAAAATTTATTTATTTCTTGATAGTGGTGAGTTATTTATGCTTTTCCCATTTTTCAAATTTCAAAACTTTTCCCCAAAACAGCATTATGTTTATAATCAGGAAAAAAAGAAATGTTACTCATAGAAATCAGTCCTAAGATTTAAAGTAAAATCACAAATAAAAATGACTAAACACAAAATATGTACTAAGTCTCAAACACTGCGTTTTTAAATGCACTAATGATTAGAAGGAAAGTCAGCTTTCATGCAGTATCAGAGTGGGCAGTAAGCAGGGCAAGGCTTATGGAGGCCTAAAGAGTTTCTAAATCCAAGGTCCTTTGAGTCCTAGATTCGGGCTCCTGGCCCTCTTGGGCTTTTCTGATCCCATTCTAAAATTATTTTTCCTCACAATATATGTTCAGCTGCTCTTCTGGCTCATTTGTGGTGTCAATTCCAAGCCTGAGTGCCATCTCGAGCCAACTCTATCAACAGGCCCAGCACTGATGGCCCCTCTGACTCAGCTCTAGATTAATTTCTTCTGAGAACTTCTTGACTTACCTTCTCCTATCCCAAGTTGGTTACCCTATACAGGAAACCTCAACAAATAATCTCAAATAACCTCAGCAAATAACCACAGGGTACTTAACACTGTGCTGGATTCTTGGGGTGCAGAGTTGTCCCTTCCAAACATTCCAGACACAGGAGATAAAGACATTCATGCTCACTGGCCCTCTCTTACCTGTAGAAAGCAGTCACTTGTGATACATGCCCCACATCGTGTAGGACCTCCTGATTTCAGCACAGCACAGTGGACAGTTCCATGCACTCTGCCAGCATACCTTATCATGTGGATCTCAGCTGTCCCAGAGATCAGCCTTGCAGAAAGCAACCGGGAAGTAAAGGAGAATTCATGTCCAAGAGGGTAGCAATCAACTCTGAGCAACGCTTTTTACACAATTGCTAAGAAAGTCCCTAGAGGGGTGGAGGCCCTTTCCTCCCTCAGTGATAATTGCTCATTAACACAGATTTTACTGGGTTTCTCCCTGTTCTCACTTTCCCGCCCCTCTCTTACCTCTGTTTCCTGGTATCACCTGGGGAACTACTTGCCCTCAGTTCTTTATCCCACTCTCTACTTGTGTATGAATCTAAACTAAGATACCATGGTAGGCATTGCTAATGGATGTGTGAATACAACAATGATATTCTGAGAAGGGAGAGGACACTGCGGCAGGTAGAGAGGTGATCTGCTGCTGATGAAGAAAGACATTGTCAACTCATTATCCATTTAAAATGAGAGACCACAGCTTCCAAGTGTAGGTCAGGGTGTTGGTTTGGCTGACTAGCTTAGAAATACAAAGCATTCGAGTAACATGGCTGTGCTAGGAATAATTGCTACCCTCTGTGAGACACCTCACTTGCTAGGGACTTTATTCATGTCATCTCGTTTATTCTTCACAACCCTCTTATGATCCAGGCATTGATTAATCCTATCTTACGAACAAGGAGGTCCCATAGAGACGAGGTCAATAGAGATGGCTCAAGGTTGCATGGTGGCAGAGAAGGCCTCTCAGCTGGGTCTCTCAGATGCAGAGTCCATGCTCTTGTGCTCACATCTGTACGTGAACATATTATGACATCCGTGGAGGGTCCCAATTCTCCCCAAAATTTATAATACACACCCTTGAAGTCCACGAGGAGGGGTGCAGGGCAGCCATAGCTATCTTTGAAGGGAAGTAGAGTAAATAATGCACAAGACTTTAACTATTAACCAACACTTAGATAAAACACAGTTTTATTTATTCTGTCTGGCAGATCAAATGTGTTCCAAGGTGCCCATTACACCGTGATGTTAATTAGGTCCGAAGCATTGCACCTCTTGTATGTAAATTTCGCCATGTCACCTGCTGGTCTCATCTCTCCCGAGGTCTCTGGTTCACCATCAGGTCTGAGGACAGAGAGAATCTTTGGAAAGCAGGAATCAGCACTGGAGTGGATGTCGCTCTATCTTTAGGAAAACTGAGACTTATGGAGAGAGACTTTTCTAAAGTTACATTAATGCCAGGAACTGGGTGGGATTAGATTTCAGGTATTTTTCCTTCTACTTTGGGCTTTTTTTATTTTTCAACTGTTGCTCAGAATAAACCCAGGGCCTTTGCACATAGGCATGTGCTCTACCGCTTAGCTCTCTACCCCCAGGCTTCAGTTGGGGGCTTTTCTTTATAGATTATTTCTAGGCTTCTGAATCCCTATCCCTTCCCCTACTGTGTGATTGTACAATGGACACATGCAAAGTGCCTGCTTTTAGGAGGAACCCAGAGAACTTTAGTTCTTTCTCCCCACTACATCCATTTTTTCTGAAGTTCCTTAAAGTAATCCTATGATTTAGGAAGAGCAATCATCCTTAATTCCATTCTACAGGTGAGGAAATTGAGGTTCAAAGAGGGGAGATGACAACAGCTAATCAGGCTTAAATCCAGGCTTCTGAATTAGTGCTTTTTTGAACAAACTGGATGGCTTCCCTAAGGATGAATGAATAAAAAATAAAAGAAGTAATGAATGAATATTAAGCTTACTAAAGAATGAATTAAATCATGCGCTATGAATAAGGCTAAATGTCTGAAAGTTCCCACCCCGTGCATTTGTTTTTCAATAAAGTCAGACTCTCAAGCTCCCTGGCTCCAGGCCAGGACAATGAAGAATTTATTTCACCATCAGGCACGCTCCACTTTCAACCACTAACCAGCACTCAACCTAGTTTAGATCAGGGACTCAGTGAGTGCTTCTGAAATCGAGCAGCAATGAATACCCTGGAACCACTGGATTTCAGCTCTCAGGGAGCAGTTTAGGGGAGGATTGGGAATGTTATAAGCAGCGTCTTCCTTCTTTGTAACACTGTGCCAGCCAAGTCAAGGCAAGCATGAAGGAGAGAGAGAAAAACAGACAGGAACACAAGGCTGAAATACAGGTAAGAGGCCTCAGCAGGAGAACACCTAGGGATCAAAACAGAAAAGGGGGCTTGTGGTGAGCTCCCCATCTCAGAGGGTCTGGCCCAGCAAGGATCTGCTTTCACTGACATTGGGAAGGAGAAGAGATGGCCCTGACATCCTGCCCGGCACAGTCCCAGGGAGACTGGGGCAGAGGGGGTGATCCATTAATATGGATGATATGTCAAGAAAGTAGACAGAATTTCAAATAGAAACTTAACCTGGGACCTCTGACTATGAGTTGATGTAGAAATGTGCTTAGAATCAATAATGATCTGTCATCTAAGACTCAGTAATGCACATACACAAACATCACAACCATGCAAACTCATGCATTTTCACACACAAATATAAAGTTACTCATAAAAGATGTACACATAATGCAAAAATACTAGTACACACACACACACACACACACACACACACACACACACATATACACATTCAAATCCATCATAGCCAATTTATCTTCTTCACGTCTTCTAGTACTCCTTCCCTTCTTCCTCTTCACTCCTTTTACTTTCCTCCCCCCACCCTGCAGAAGCTCTTTGCCTTAAAATATCATGATTTCTTACATGGGCCTATATGCTAGATTTTGCTTCACTTTTATCAGAAGTTTGCTTTTATTTGTGAACTTCTGGAGGAAAAGGGAGGGCTGTCCGCATCATAGTAATGTTCTGCTCAGAGCAGGCATCTCCATCTCTACCATCATCCTCATCCTCAGCCAAAACAGAAATGACTGCAAACTCTCGATGCATGGCTACTTTCTCCCTGGTCTTGTGCTAGACCCTAGGGCCCTGGAAATGAACAAGACTCCTTTATCCCTTCTCTAATCATCTCAGCCTCAGAACACTGCAAAACTGAGCTGGGAAAACAGAGCTGGTGCACAGGAGAAGTGAAATAGCACAGCTGTAGCACAGTATCAAATGACATGTCTAGACAATTGTTTTCTAGAAGCTCAGAAGAAGTGCTATCTATGAGGATCAGAGTGCCAGGGAAAACTTCATGGAGGAGGGGTCTTGAAGGGTAGGAATTAGAGCAGCAGAGAGAAGTGGGCAAATAAATGCCTGGCAAACACAAATGTTTCATAAATTTTGTTTAGTTAACTAATGACAAAATATACTAGTTTAAAAGCAAGGCATGAATGAAGGTGGGGGGGCCTTTTGGGATCTCAAAAAAAGGGGATAAAATACTGGAAAATATTTTCCAAAATACTATACTTTCTCATTTATTCTCTCATTTGATCTCACAATACTCTTGGTTGAGGATTATGTCCCACATCGAAGAGTAAGAAACTGAAACCATTTGAAGCTCTAGGGCAACTCCATCCAGGGCAAGAAATTTACTTAATGCCACATGGCCATAAACTTTCACCCATGCATATAAAGAAATTATTCATAAAAGATGCACCCATAATGCCAAAATACTAGCATGTGTGTGTGTGTGCACGTGCACACACACACACATACACACACTCAAATTCATCACAGCAAATTTCTCTCTTTCATCTTTCCTAGTATTCCTCCACCTGCTTCCTTTC
Organism: Geosciurus inauris; assembly: GCA_004024805.1. Taxonomy (NCBI): domain Eukaryota; kingdom Metazoa; phylum Chordata; class Mammalia; order Rodentia; family Sciuridae; genus Geosciurus; species Geosciurus inauris. Next base: position 109,922 of record PVHX01004229.1, on the reverse strand, counting down.
TTTTCTCTCCCATGGATGCTCTTGGCTTTAAAATTTGACAGTTTCCTACATGGGCCTGTAAGCGAAGTTTGCTTCAATTTTCCCAGAAGTTTGAGGACTTGCTTTCACTGTGTATCAGGGCTAGCAGCTGAACCCCATTTCCTAAAGTCTCATCTTTAAATTTGTTTGACTTTATAATGAGGATCTTGGGAGTTAGGGGTAGGAAGTGGCTTGGAGTAGAGAAGAGGAAGTCTTTGGGATATTTAGTGGGAATAAAGCTCTGTAGCTGGTCTACTTTATAATGCAGGAACAAGAAAGGGCAGGATATTATTTATTCAGATAATCACCTGAGCAAATATAGATAAATAGATTAACAAGCTCAGTGCTGGAGCACATAAGGACAGGCAGCTGGGCCTCCTCGGCACTGCCTCATCCTTATCCCTTGGAATGACATCTCTCTAGTTGTCACAACTGAGGGGAGCCCCAGCTCTGCCTGTTAAGACAGTCCTTTCAGGCACTTGTTTCCAAGGAAGAGACACAGGCATGGAGGACATGCAGGGACATCCAACTGCAAAGGAGAACGTCTAAAGCCAGACTCAGGAGAATAAGGCAAAATGAGGTCGTGAACAGGAACAAAAATGAATCAGTGAGCTTCCTGCGGCAGAGGCTTTTTATAACCAGCGTTAAATATTTATTGTACTGTCAGTCTTAGGACTGTATACAGAAAGGTGGAGGGGAAAACGGAAAGAATGTGAGCCCTGGAGTTTGATGACATCGGGCTCCTCCACTCACAGGCTGACTTTGGACAGACTCCTTAGATTCTCTATGCTTCTATTTTCTGATCAAGAAAATAAAGAGAATAATGCTCATTTCATAGGGTTGTGATGGAGATTGTAGGGAATCATATAAAACGAAGCAACCAGTACGAGGCCTGGAGCCACATAGGCACTTAGTCGGGGCTGAGCCACAACAGCAATCACAGCAGTATGGAGGTAGATCAGCAGCTGCAGCGGTAGTCACAGCGGCATGAACTGTAGTAGCGGTGGCATCGGATTAGCAGTAATAGCAGAAGCAACAGCAGAGGTTGTAGTAGTGGAGGGTGTAGTGGAGCATAGTAACAATACCAGAGGTAGTAGTGGCACTAGTACTCCTAGTAGTAGAAATATGCTAGCAGTAGTAGCCGTAGCAGTGGCAGCAGTATTCATAGTAGTAGGAGCAGCAGAGGAAGAAGTGATAGCCACACCAGCAACAGTAGTGGTCTTTACTGTTACAGGTAAAATAGTCTAAACTGCCTTGGGCTCTGAGAAAGAAGTTGGCCTTCCTAAAGGGACTGGAGGATTAAGTAAATCCATCTCCATCTCTCCATGGAGACCAGACTTGGAGATCATCCAGGACTTCTGACTTGAAGTCCAAAGCTCACTGCCATCCCACGCCGCATTCTCACTGTGTTGAAAATTTTGTAGGTAAAGGGAATCACGGAAGAAGTCTGAGCAGTAGACTGTCCCAGAGAGGTCAGTGCTTGGGAAGACCAATCTGTAATTAGGATTCAGTTATCAGGGTGAGTGAGGTCAGGATGAAATTTGGGGTTGGGAATTTATTTATTTTTATTCTATTATATTTACTGAGGGCCTTTGACCTGTTTGGAACTTTGTTAGGTGCTATGAGATATGGAGATCAGCGAAACTCAGTTTCTGCTCTCATCTGAATTCAGTGATAGTAGAGGAGGTGATAATCACCTGAGTAAATAAGAGGCAAATAGATTAATATGCATAGCAAGAAAAGGAAGTGATTAATTCATTATTGAGATGGGGAAGATGTCATGGAGCTGGGATATGTGATCTGAGTCTTGGATGATGAGAAGAACTTTAAGAGGAATAGAGATGGTGGATGGAGATGAGAGAAACTGAGCAGGTAGAAACAGTGAAATTTGGTAGGGGTCTGAAAGAGACAGAAGTGGGATGATACCTAGGTGCCTGGCTTGACCAATTGCTTTGAAAGAGGTACCAAAACATGAAGTCCTGTGTTATGGATATTCTTGTGGATTCCAAGGAAGGAATGGGTTACTGGGAGAATATCTGAAGGCAGAAAGGTCATTTAGGGACCATTCCAGAAATCCATATAGCAGACGGTGGTGGGAGTAGATAGGAAGGAGAACATGGGAAAGGTAGAGGAAGGAAAATGAACAGCATTCCTATAGGCATTACTGTCCCATTTCAGAGATGGGGAAAGTGAGCTTTGCTCTACATGATTCATAAGACAATTAGCAAGTAGTGAGGCTGAGATTAAAACTCGGGTCTGAATGACTCCAGAGTCTCTCCATAATACTGCTTGAGGGCAGACACACCACAGAGGTAAACGCAATGGGCCTCCGTGACTGGTCAGTTGTGTGAGAAGATAGTGAGAAATGAGTTAAGACAGTGGCAAGATGTGAAGCCTGGCCAGCTAGTGGGGAAAAGAGGACATTAGCCAAGACAGGTGATGCTGAGGAAGGAAGCAGATTTGGACTTAAGATTGGCATGAGGTCAGCCAAAAATAGGTTCCAGGTCTTTGGGGGTCAAGTAAATTTTAAGCACTAAGGAGCTATAACAGGCATCACAGGGATGAGATTCTGAATTGACAGGGCTTCAGACAGGTTTGAGGTTAAACCAAGAGAGGCAAGAGAGGCAGTGGGCTGTGGCAGAGTGGAGCTTGTGCCCAGGTCCTGTCCTAGTTACTTACTGGCTGTGAACGATGGGCAGGGAACTTAATCTCACTGACCTAAGCTTCTTCTGCAGAGTGGAGACATCAATGCCTGAGCTCCACACATCTTGAGTTTGGGGAGAATGGGAATTGCTGACAGTGGTGAGGATGCCTTGGGGAGGTCCTGAGTTTTAGATGGTGGAGCACTCGAATATGAGTACTTTATAGAGACTGTCCCTGAGATGTTGCAAACCTATGGAAAAAAGCATCGAAGAACGTGATGTATATTCTGGTAAGATTTGTTTGCTTCTGTTTCAGGAAAACATAATATCTTGTGGAGCATATCCCACTTTGTCTTTGTAGTCTTGTGAATTCTGCTTCACTTCAGGCTGGGTGAATACTGTATCCAACACTATCTTCCCATCTTTTCCAAGTCCCAATGCCTCTTTTGTCTCCCTCAAGGATAGAGGGTCTCTGGACAACCTCATCCCCATCCTTTGCTCATTCCACACACTGGGATCTTGGACTCTGTTACATGACCTGAGCTAAGTGCTGAGGCCACAAGGATGAGGCCAGCTGTCAGTTTATAGGCACCTTTCTTTCACTCCTGTCCTCTACTCAGGATGTGCTCATACTTCTAATAAAAGAGATTAACCAAACAAGTGAGAGGTAGGGCAGGGGTAGGGATGGCTTGGGGTACAAGTGCTGCTCTGTTCCAGGTATTTTATTGATATTGTCAGATTTAATCTTCTCCATAACTGTGGGAAATGGATATTAATCATTCCCATTTTGCAGATGAGGATCCTGTCTGACTCTGGTGCATCATTGGCTGAGCTGGGCCACAGGGGAACAGGCTTCTAATCTTGATGCCCTAAAAAAAGTGCTCAGGAAACAGAGACTAAGAGGAATTCTGAACAATTGAGGGGCACAATAGGCCCAGGTAATATACTCCAGAAGGAGGGAGTGATGAGGAGTCTGAGCTAGATTATCTGTCTGGGGTCAGTAATCCAGAGGAGGCCAGGATGGGTCCTGCAATGACTACCTTGCTGAACTTTCAGGGGACTTGGAAGATCTAGAAGCTCCACATGACACATGACAAATGGGCCCCTTGACCAAATTCTACACTCTGGATGACTCTGGTGTGCCCAGAAGGAACACAGGTGTGTGGAAATGAGAGATGGGAAGAAGCAGCAGGTACTAACAAATTCTGAAATCCTTCCCTGGTTTCCTGAGCCTGGAAACTCACATGCTCCCTTCCCCTCTTCCTATCCACTACTACCTCTAAACGGTGCTGTTATTTTCTTGTTATTTGCTTTGATTTATTTACTATTTTGATCTGATTATGCTTGGAGAAAAATGGAGAAGACCCAGTGTGGAGTAGCGGAAAGGAGGCTGTTTCCATCCAGTTCTCAATGGACATATGAATGGAAACAATGGATTTTCCCTTTAGGATTCTCTTGCCTGGGAAATGTAGAAAGTGATACTTACCTATTCAGCCTGTTGGGAATATGAAATAAAGCAGTGGATACAAGAACATCTAGCACAATACCTGGAATACACTATATGTTCAGCAAATACTTTGTAGATGTATGAATTGATGCTTTATACCCTACTACCCTGCCACAGTAGGTTCTACTGTTTCTATTTAGGAAAATAAGATGGGATTCTCTAAGGTAGCCCTCTGGTATATCAGCTGAATTGCAGTGAAAGGTACCTGCTCATTATGTGCCCTCTCCTGCTGTCCCCATTCAAAAGGAAATAGGGAAAGCTCCTAGCTAAAGCCCCCCTCCTGCTGCTGAACAGCAAGCATCATCATCAGCATTGGGTGGCCCTCCCTCCTCTGTGGTGGCCTCCAGATTGTCCATCATGGCTCTGAAGGGTAAATAGAACTTTAGTCCTGTCTCTGATCCTCTGGACTAATGTAGAGCAAAATCAGCACTATCTGGGTATGAGGAATTGTATGAGACCTATGCAGAGACCTGCATCTTCCTTCTGTCCCCTTCCCACCCTTCCTTTTTGCATTGTCTCATCTCCTCAGAAATGTGCAGAATGCTGCCAACCTGTGATTCTTATCTGAGAAGAAAGTGGGTAGACTAGAAGGTAAGCTGCAGCGCCCCCTGCTGGGGTGTGGAAGACCAGAGGTCTCCTGCTGGCTCACCAGTGAGCTCAGTGCTGTCTTCCGCCTCAGTGCTGAAAATCTTTTCCTCTCTAGCTTGATGTCATAGGTAATAACCTTGTCCAAGAAAGTTAAGGAGGAACTAGCAAGCCAAGGCCACTGAAAGGGCCACTGACAACCTCTGGTTTCTTTGGTAGCCCTTTCCTTTCTGCTCTACCAATGTGGAGAGGCAGACAGTACTACAGCAAACAACACAAAGTGTGCCTTATAGTGGTGCATCAGAGAGTCCATATGCTATAATCCAGAGACACTTAATGTTGCTGTACCTAGTATTAAAAGGTACTGTTTATACTGTATACTCCATTCTCTGACGTCTAGAAATGTAAACTCCTGCCTCAGGTCATTTCTCTCCAGAGTCATAGACTAGAAGTAAGCTACAGATCAGCCCAGCTCCCAATCCAGCATCCCCTAGAAAAGGAGCACACCCCCCACCATTTTCTCCCTGACAGATGTCTATTCAGACTCTGCTTGCATACCTCTGGTGATGGGAACTCATGGTCTTCCAAGGGAGCCCATCCAGTGGCTGGCAACTCTAATTGCTAGAAAGCTTTCCTCATCCTGAGTAGATATTTGTCTTACTGAGACTCACTCCCTGGATGTGATTATTACCTCTTGGGAACAGAACAAATTTTCTTTTGCCCCATAGTATCCCTCTAACTTTGTAGAGATCGTGGTCTTGCTTTCCCACTCCTATTCTTTCTTTCTTACTTTCTTTTCTTCTTCTTTTTTTTAAATCTCAAGGATAAACAGTTCCTGTCTCCTTGTCCATTTCTAGTGGAAAATGATTTCCAGCCACCCATTCTGGTCACATTCCATGTGATCATAGGTATCATTCAGTGAGCACATACTTTTTTTGGACTAATATTTCCCACACCTAAATTCATTAAATCTTCTATTATAAGAGGTAGACATTACTATGACCATCTCACAGGTGAGGAAACAGATCCGTAGGTGTTAAATAACTTGCCTAAGATCACACAGATATGAAGAGATAAAATCAGGATCTGGGTTCAAAATTAGAACTTAGAAGTGCCTGTCCCCAAGTTTTTGCTCTTATGCCACTACCATCTCTGATATCTGTGGCCCGTGATCTAATTATCAATGTACTTTTTAAAATAGGGAGCCCATATGTGGTCGTGACATATGGATGAAGCCTGGACAGGGGAAAATAGATCTATACGGTCATCTCTCTCATTTTATGCAATCTGCCTCTGTCTGTGCTGTCTAAACTGATACTATCGTCTCCTAGAGACTGCCACACCATTGAGATAGTCAATTAAAAGCCCTAGGACTCTGACAACAGGAACTGCTGGGCATTCAAGTCTGACTGTTCTTCTTATCTTGATGATAGAGTCTCTGACTGCAAAGTGAGGGTCACTCCAGTTTGGGGTGGACTGACCAATTTTTAAGGGGATTTTTACTAAAAGGAAAGGTGTCAAGAACACTCAGAGGAACAGAAGCTGCACAAACCACTTTATTCATGTTTCCCTGGGCCACACACACACAAAAAAAAAAAAAAAATAGGGGAGAAGCCATATATACAATGTGACATTTATAGCCAACTAACATATGGTTCTTTGTTATCATTTCTGAAAACCAACATGCAAAAGGAGAACAAGCTTTACTCTTCCTTTTCGCAACAAACTCCAAAAATCTCCAACACAAAGGGAAAGAATGCTTAACTGAAGCTTTGTGCTAAAGGCCCTATCTCCCTGGAGCTCCCTCTCTCTCCCTAGCTCCTAATCCTCATTTCTGGGAGGTCATTTTAATTAGCAGACTGTCATGGTGACTCAGCCTGCTGCTTCCACAGACAGGAAGGGAGCAGACTCCCCCGACCCATTCATCATACAAAGGCACTTTACTCTTTAGAAAAATGTATAATATTTAGCTTGCCCCTCCTGGGGAATTGCTGCTGCTCTTGTTTTATTTTTATCATTCTTACCTGCCTGGGTGTGCATTCTTTTGTTTTTGGCATTTCCCTTATCTGGCAATTGCCCTTTCCTAGTGCAGATTATCAATGCCCACCTCTCCAGGGGCCAGGCTTGAGCCCTGTCTCTAGGACTTGGAAACCTTAACGATGATACAATGATAGTCTTTTGGAATGAATGACCAAGATTTTTTTTTTTTTTTTTTGTCTTCAGAGCTTAAGTTTCAATTAAACTACACAAGAGATTGAGAAATAGCTCTTGGAACAGTTTTTGTGAAGTTGCATGCTGGGGTTTGGGGGAATCAGAAAGCATGCAGCTTAGAGAGAATGTGACTATATATCTAAGATCGCTGTGATTTCAAAAATTCTGTCCCATCGTTCCCAACAGTACATCTGCCTTTGGATTGCCTGTGTTGTTGCTATTGTTTTGGGTCAGAAAATACGGAATACGGACACTCCATTTCTAAAGCTGTAAACTCCTGTGACCTATTTTAAAAGGGAGCCATCTGTAGTAACTACATGACTTTAAAAAGTTAAAGGGGCTTCCAGAGAACTAACCTGAGATGTGTCAAACCTCTTAAGAGGGATGTATAGGTTTTCCTCATCCTGTGAGGATCTCTGTGTTGTGGAAAATAGCATCTGTGTTTGTCTGCTCCCAGTTTTCTATTTTGTTCACCCTTGAGCTGAAGGCTCACAAATGATTTCCCACTGGCAGAAGGGAAAATCAATGATGAAATTTCTCTCTTTTTTCCCTTCTATTTCTCTAGCCTATACATTATCCCATAAATCCTTGTCTTGAAAACCAGAGAAAAGTGCCCCAGCAGGAAATGCACGATCCTGCCCCACAAAACCTCTGGGGCCTCCAGTCTTTAAAAAGGGTTTGAAGGGTCTTTGTGGTTCACTGAGCTCTTCTTGTTCCCTTTGCCGTTGGGGTAGTTGCTGGCCGAGCCCCGCAGAAATGGGTGCTTGTAGGGAGGGGGCTTTTCTTTCCTGCAAAGGAGGAGATAACAGAGAGAGAGAAGACAGCACATATACACACTGTAATGCAATCGTCTCTGTGCATGTCTATCTCCCTACTGGACCGTGACCTCTCAGGAGCCGTGCCCTTGCCAATCCCTACTTTGTGACCACCACATCCATCTCTGAGCCTGGTTCAGAGCAGGTGCTAGACCAACTAACGCCTGTAAGATGGATGGATGGAGGCACTGTGTTGTTCTGGTTCTAGAGAAAAGTCAACTGATCTATGGCTTCAATTCTGCCGCTTTTCTACTCTGATTCCAACTCATCCAACCTATTCCATGATGGGATGGGGATGGGCACGTAGAAAAGATCTAGTGTGGAATTTTAGGAGGAGGCCAATAGAGTTAAGGTGACTGCCTTGGGTCCCTAGTCTGTGGAAAGACTCCAGACCCTTGTAAGAAAAAGACATTTATGGTTTGGGAGGAGCAGGGACCTCATTCCTTACAAAACACAAGGGCTTCAGAGTCTCTTGTTCATTCCTCAGCATAGCCTAATTATAGAATTTTATAATGTCTATCTTCCTGATATGCTTGGGGGATCTTGCAGAACCAGGTGTCTGGTTCATCCTTGTGTCCCAGCACTCAGTGTCCAGCACCCAATGCCATACTCTTGACACGACTGTTCCGTACTTTCATTTGTGTGCTTTACTCACAATGAGTTCCTGGTGAGCAGGGGTCAAGCTTTATTCATTTTTGCATTTTATCTGATATGGCGCCTTGTTTATTATGTTTTTTGACTGATAATCAGATGTGATATTCATTTAGTGGTTGGACTAAGGTTTACATCTTGGAGGAAAAGTGGGTTTTTGAGCCCAGAAGTAATCTGAATGCCCAGGTTGGCTGTGTTCGAGAGGGATGATCTTGAAGCTCTTCTCTCAGCTCCGTTTGTAAAATGAGAATAAAATATTCCCATCTTGCAGTGGTGTTGTGAGGTTAAGTGAGATAATGTGAGTAGACATACGCAGAATCTTCCCTTCTCTACAGTTATTTACAAACCTGTGGTGCTGGGTGTGGTCTGACAGCCTTTGGAGGCAACTTGACATTGATGCTGTCCAAGTCGCTTACAGTTTATTAGAGGAGATAACTGTGCAAATAACTACAAGAAATAATAATCAGTGTTTAACAGAAATCAGTAAATTCCATATAAGGGGAGTGACTGGGGCTAAGTTTGAATTAGGACTGAAGAGCTGGTGTCTTATGGGCCATTGTGGTCATGCTCTGTCCTTGGAATACCCATTTTCCTTCAATGCTGATGACTCACAGTTCAGGTCAAGTTGGAGTAGGCGGCAGCACACAAAGGACACCTTGCTCTGACACGTCACCCCAGCTGGGAAGCCCCGCTGTCGGAAACTAGGCTCACTGAAGACCTTGCTCACGCAGTAAGACTGTCTAGTGTAACCTTCAGACATCTTGTTGGGTCCTGCCTGCTTCTTGACCTCTCACACCCTGGCCCTCAACATGGAATACTCTCTCTTCCCTTCTATTTCATCCATCTAAATTCTTCATGTCCTTCAAATCCAAGTTCAAACTCCACTTCCTCCCTGAAGCCCCCTTGGGATGTGCCTATTAGGTGCTGAAAACTTGCCAGATTGCATGGGAGAGTATGATCTGTTCACATCTCACTTGTCTCTTCTATAGTAAAAGAGATTGAAGAGATGATTTCTGTTTTGTTTTTTTTTTTTTTTCCAGTTCTATTACCTTCTGTTCAGTTATATTCAGCATGCCTTCAGGAGTTAATCTGTGCTAGCCCTGCACCATGCACTCAGGTTACAGAAGTAAACAACACTGCTTCTCCAGGAGGGGCCTGTCCAGTGGAGACAGTAGACAAGCAAAATGACAGGATGATACAACAAGGATGCGTTCTGCTACAGGTGGGGCCAGAATGCAGCCAGGAGCTCACAGAGGAAGCAGCTCAGGTGGGGCAGCAGACAGGGAAGCACATAGTGTGCCATCTGGACTAAGTTTTGAAAGCTAAGGAGGAGTTCACCATCCATAAGATGAAAGAGACTACATTCCAGGAAGAGGGAAAAGAATGAACAAAGCCATGGATGCATGAGCATAGTTAACTTATTCAGGATGAAGCACAGGGCATGAAATGGTAGAAAGCATGTGCTCACAGAGGCAGGGGCATGGAAGCAGGCAGTGAATGAAATTTCAAATATAGGCCAAGGTCTTGAATAATAGGAAGGGGAGTGGGAATATTAGCCTGAAAGTAAAGGGGAGCCATGGAAGGTTTTTGAGAGAGGGCATAATCTGATGCACAGTTTAGTGCTTACTGCATTCTGTTCAGTATTGTCACATTTGCGCCTCTGCATGCCTTTGTACTCCTGATAGGTGGGGCTAACTATATTTCCTCCAGCACTTAGCACAGGGCCTGGCACATGATGGACTCCAGTGCGTTGAGTAGCTGGTGATTCTTCTTCACATACCATGCACACACCATGACCTCAGCATGCAGCCTCCTCTCCCAGTTGGGCACTGGGCTGAGCCCACTTCATCCTCAGAGACCAGCCCACGCTCAACACTTAGGCTCTGTCTACCCACAGAAGCGCACTTGGTCTGTCCATTTTTCCAATATTACCCTCCTTGATGGGGCATTTTGGGCTTTAGCTCTATTACTGTTGTTGTGGTCAGACTAAACGTGGGGTCTCAGCTTTGGTCCTCGGCGCCATGTCCCTAAGCCTGAGTGGCGGCGCCCATGTTGCTACCCCTCCCCAGGGGCAACCCAGCACCAAGGATGCCAACCAGCTCCTGCCAGCGTGTGGGTAGAAAGTGACATATTGTAATTATCCATAGAGATGGGAGAAAACAAAGATTAATTTTGAGTCAAAACATGTAATTTTCCTTTAAAGCCAGAACTGCTCTTTCACTTAAGCTATTTGATGCTTGGGTGGGAAATAATACAAAAAAGGAAGAAGTATTCAAATCCCAAATTAGAGCTCAGAGCCTTATATTTCTGAGAATTCATTCTTAAAGGGTTACTAACCAATTTAGAGCTAAGTGGCATTCATAGTTTGTTGGAGAAGGAGGTGTGGGGTTAGGAAAGGGAGTTAATTTTCCTTTCTTAATTTAAGAGTGGCTATATTTACCTCGAGTCCTCGAGGCTGTGGACTAGTGAGGAAAGAGCTCTTCAGCTTTTCTCTAAACAGAGCTCCACAGCTCAGGGCAAGGAGGTGCCGGTGCCCTGAGCAATTGAAATGGGAGCCCCAAGAATGCCCCTGCATCCTTTTGACCCAGCTTCATGCTCCCCCACCCCAACAGCATCCCCAAGAGCTCCTTCCTGACCCATGCCATGCACACAAGGCTGCAGGGAAGCTCTGGGCTTCAGGCCTGTCTCTGACTCCATGACCCTGACCAGCTCCTTCTGCTCCCTGGGCCTCAAGATCCTCATGATATCATGAAGGGTGAGGTGATTGCTAAAGTCCCCCTGAGTGTCAGCCCCGGGTCACTGGAGGAAGACCATGCAACCAACATGCCAGAAAGGGTGGTTCAGGATCAAGGTGATTTTGATTTAGGCTGACAGAGGACCTGAAAGAGATAATCCCCAAATTAACTTGTAAATGAGATTTAGAGTATTCTTTTGAGTTTTATAAAGCTTTAAACTTTTAAGATCTTGAACCAATTAAGAATGACTTCTAAAAATGAACTGAGTACTTTCCTCTGAAGGTGATCCCCTCAAAGACAGGGGTCAGCCTCTGATCATCTTCAACTGTGCCCAGCACCCTCCCTCCTGCCAAAAACTGGCATAAAATGCTATCTTTCGTAGGTGAATGCATGAATGAGTGAATATATTCTTGTATGCTCAGGGCAGGGTAGGCACCATAGGGACACAGAGAAGAAACAGAGGTGATTCTCCTGCAGGAGTTTCTAATATCCCAGGACAGGGGCACAGGACTCCAAATGATGTGTGAGTAATTCGACACAGGGTATCATCTGAGCATGCCATCATTCGGGCTCAGTATGGAGCTGGGGTTCAGAGAAGGTGGACCCTGAGACATCATTAAGACCAACCAAATAAATCAAGGGACTTGACCTAGCTCAACATGAGCTGGGACCACACCACCGAAACTAGAAGAGATGAAAATAGTTTTTAAGCATCTATTGGCTGCTGGGAATTCTACTATGCTTGAATCTCATCTTCAAAAACATCTTGAAATGTTCTCCATTTAGTAGATAGAAGGAGAGAAGCTTGAAGAGGCCAAGAAACTTGCCTAAGATCCCATAGCTCCTATGAACCTGAGAGATTTGAACCCACACTGATAAACTTCCACATGAGACGGAGTTTAGATGGCTCTGTAATCACAAAAACCTGGGACCAGACCTGGCTCTGCTAAAAATCTCTGTGACCTCAGGCAATTCTCTTTACCTTCCTGAGCCTCCATTTCCTCATTTGTAAGATTGGAAATAGAATGCCTATAAGGGATAAATAAGATGCTTTCCATAAAGTACTTCATATAAAAAATAAGAGTAATATATTTGTTTTTATTAATGACAGGGTAGGGAGGAAGGCACATCAGTGCTAATGTCCTGAGGCACTGACGTATATGGACAAGGTCATTGGAAAGAACGTTTGGCAGGAGCAGGGAGTTGAACATCTCCATGTCCTTCTAGGAGGCTGGGCCACTAGGTGAGTAAGAAATGAGGCCCAGAGGTAGGGTGGGGTCAGCACATTCTAGATGCCATTGGATGTCACTGCCCAAATGCTCACTGGGCTTACCACCAGCAGGCAGGGGAACACTTGGAGCTTGGGACGCTTGCCTTGCCCTAAGACAAAATGGAGGCTGGTTTCCACAGCCGTCTTTCCTCACTGGACCTGCAAGATAGCCCCACCAGAGGACCTGAAGAAGGATTTCTAAGGATGTGTCCTTTTTAGCCCCAAACCTCCAAGTCTATATGAATGGGACTATGGTGTGTGACAGGATATATGTATACCTGGCACTGTGCTGGGTGCTTTGCTGTAGATCTCACATGAGTCTGAAGTATGTGCCACTGTACCCACTTTACAGATGAGGCACCCAGACTAACTTAGTGCAGGGACTGACCTCTAATGCCCAGCACCACCCATCCCCGTGTATTCCCATGTTAGACCCAGAAATGCTACCACCTCCTCCCTGTCTGACACAGGGTGTCATCAGAGTGTGTTGTCATGCAGACTGTCTGGGGACCTGGGGCTCAGAGGACCGGGGGCTCACTTTACTGAGGATCATCCAGACCCAACCAGGTAAGCCAAGGGCATCACCGTGGACCACTGGAGGCTGGTTGGAAATCTGAAACAAAGCCTCAGAATCTGAAGGAGGAGATACTTAGTGATATTTTGTGTTCAGGAATATGCTCTTCTGACTCATATGACCTCTGTGGCAGGGCTGGAGCTAGCTCTTCTGTGGTATTGATGGGAAACAGGACTAGAAGAGGGTGAAGGAAGCCAGTGAGCAAGACTCCATCCCAACGGCTCCGCTGTGCCACTTACCGCAGCCTCGGCATGGGAACTGCCACCTTCTCCACCAGAGGGTTCAGCCGGTAGTAATCCAGAAACGTTCTTGCCACGTTCCGCCCCAGCTTCATATCTGCAGGCATGTGTGTTAAGGAGTGACTTCGAAGAGAGACTGAGACTGTGTGAAAAGGGGACTTGTGACAAAAAAAAGACAATGGCAATTAAGGCAGTAACACCACTCACTCTCTGTTCTGCGTTTGGGGTCTGTTCTGTCTTTTCCGATTCTTGCCAAATCTTAAATGGTAATCACTATTATTAATTTCATTTTACAGATAAGAAAACTGAAATGCAGAAAATTTAAGTTAATTTGCCTAAGAACACAGAACTGCGAAAGGAAGACTCTAGGACAGAGTCTGGGTAGTCTTACCCCAAAGTCTGTGCACATAGCTTTGAGATGAATAGCAGCCCTTTTAAAATCACTAGGCTTCCCTGGTCTGATGTCAAGTGTCTCAGGATGAAGCCAGATGAGCAAAGCCCAGGGGCAAGAGAACCTTTATTGCATTTAGATCAGAGCTTGCCTGACTTTCAGAGATTAGTCATCTGCTTTAGTAATTTTAGGTACAACGATGAAACCCTCTCATTCTAAATGGTATCCCCATTCCACTTTAAATGCAAGGATAAGGATTTATGACCAATTTATTAAAATACAAACTCCCCAGGGAAGGGGAAAGGGCTAATTCCACATTGACCATTAACACACTAGTACAAATTAGTACAACAACCATCTCTTCAACAGGGGAGTATCTACATTGTGCATCATCTCTCACATCTCTGGGCTCTCATACATGCTATTTCCTCATCCTAAAGTGCCTCTTTTCTTTTCTTTTCTTTTTTTGCCAAGTGTGTGCTCATCAACTCTCCAGTTAGTCTGGTAGAGCCTTCTAGGATACTTACTCTTCTCCCCTCCCAGGACCAAGTGGTGTCCTTTCCCCACACTGTCATGGTTCAGAACAGACTGCATCAAAAGCACCTGTCACTTATCTCCTAGAGAAGGAATTAGGTGTTCACCACCGAACCCCTAGCCATTCCTGTCCCTTGGCCTGCAGGCCCACACAGCCACACCTTCCCTAGCCTTCCCATGGGGCCTCCTGTCTTTTGAATTTGTCCACTTCTCTCCATCCCCCAGAATAGACTGGTATCATCTTTTCCCTGAATTGCTGTTCTGTTCTTGTGGGCCTCCTGCCACATGATGCCACCCTCCTGGGACATTGTACACAGTGTATCCCGCAGGGGTTGTAAAATGATATCCCACCATGCGGCACAGTAAAACCCTTCAATAGCTCCTGGGTGCCTTTAAGGTCCAAATTTCTGACATGATTTATCAGGTTGTCCACGGTGGGGTCCCTGGACATTTTCGGGGCTTTGTGCTTGCCCCCCTGCCCACCCTGGTGCTGCAGTACTGAACTTCTTTTGCCTCCAGGCCTTTGCCTGGACCATGCATCTCCAGGACTGCTGTCCCCGTTGCATGGCCTGCAGGAACAGCTCTTCCTCAGCCTCTATACCTCACCTCAGTTATCATCTTCTTGGATAAGTCTTCCTTAGTGCTTCTGCTGGGATAGGGGTACCTTCTGGGTCACCACAGCCTCTCTCCCTTTCCTCACCAACCTGACCACTTATCACATTGTATTTTCACTGTCTCTTTTCAGTAGCCCCAGATGGCCTGCCAGTTCTAGGGCAGAGGTCATATCTGTCCTACTTGATCTCCCACATATTTGCCTGGCCATAGGTATAAAATATGTATTTGTTGGATATATAAATAACAGCTAATAATCATATAATGTTTAATATGTGCTGGGCAATCTTTTAAGTACCTTATGTATACTAATTCACTTAATCCTCACAACAGTCCCATGAGGTAGATCTGTTCAGAGAGGGTAGGGGATTTCCTCAAAGGCTAGGGATCTCCTAAGTGCTGGAGTCTGGGTTTGAACCTGGGCACAGGAGCACCTCGGGGACCTGCACTGTTTCAGGTTCATCATGGCACTCCCTCACCTAATACTTGGCTGGGAACCTTAGTCTACTGAGTGACGAGACTAACACCCCTGACTCAGGAGCATGGGGGGGGGGGGCATGCATGGTGATATATAGAGAAGCAGGACCTGAGATTGGTCCTAGGAGGTCCCTGGGGAAGGATTGTCCTTAGCTGGACTATTAAAGCAGGACAGCTGAAGAGGGCCTTTCCAAGAGAACAGAAAATGTGCATAGTGCTGAAACGGTTTTCACCACCACCCACCCGTGCATCCACACAGCACTTTTGGAAGCCTACACTGTGCCAAGACCTGTGTGGGGGGACCTTTAAGTGGAAAGGGTCTTGGCAGATCACCAGGAGAGGACAAAGTGCTGTGGGAAGAAAAGATGTAAAGGTGGGCAGTTGTGCAGGACTGCCTTGGGTGCTGTGGGAACCTGGCTGGGCTCCTGGGCCACACTCCCTCTGGGGTCATGAGATGGACTCGCATGTGAGAAACAGCCAAGTGCATTCTCATCACCTTCTTCAAGAGGTTCCCAGCTGCAGTGGGACATAGCCTGAGACAGGAAGACGAGCATTTATGAAGCACCTGCTCTATGCCTGGCACTGCACTAGGTGATCAGCTTACACAAGCATTTTAATCTTCAAAACAACCCCGGGAAGATGGTGATTTTGTCTTCCTTTGCTAAGGAACTTGTCCAAGGCCACAGAACTGGTGGTGGTGGAGCTGGGACCCAAATCCAGGCACGTTTAACTCCGGAGCTGCAAGTTGTCTACCGCCCTGGGCTTTTTCTTGACAGGAAGGCACCTTTTCTGTCACAGCCTGAGTCATACCAGGTCAGCACCCAGTGGGAGAAGGAAAAACACCAGACAAGTTGTTTATGACAGCGAGATGCACCACAGGCTTGCTGTGCTCTGGGGCTGCCACCTGCTTTCTTCCTCTGGATATGGCTGACCTTCTCTGTCCCCTTCTTTATAAAGTCCACGAGCTGGCTCTGGGTGTGGCCTCTCTGACCAGCAGACCCTGGAGGCAGTCTCACATCCAGGGCCTGCTGACGCAAGCTGGCTGCTTTAGCTCAGCCGGCCTCTGGTTGGCTGGAGGAGGCCAAATTATGGATGTATGTGCTGACAGTAAGAGCTACAGGGCACAGAGGAAAGCAGAGGTCCCTGTGGACTGAGCTAAAAAGTCACAGAAGTTTTGGGAGCAGACGTGTCTAATCCAAACCCTGGCTCGGCCACATGCTGTGCACGGCAGATTGCATTTTCCAAAGACATCTGCAAAAACATCTCCTTTCTCACGTGTGATTATCTTGTATGACCTTGACACCCCCTCCACTGAGAGGCATGGTCTATATCCTTCCCCTTGGATTTGCATGAACTTGTAACTCTAATCAAACGAATGGCAGAATTGGGAGAAGTGACATTGTGGGACTTCTGAGACAAGGTCGGAAAAGGCAAGGTGACTTGTACCCTGCTTGCTAGAATTCTCTAGCTGAAGTCCTGTGCCTCTTTGCAAGCAGTCTGACTGCCTCAAGGCCCTGAGATGACATGAAATGAGAGAGGAGAGATCCCTGGTCAGCTTCTGGCTCCTCTAGCACTCTGCTGCCCCTGCTCAAGCCATTGTCTGGCTAAAACTGCAGCAGACTCCATGCTGCAACCACCCTGTGAGTCCTTTCCAAATTTCTGATCCGCAGGGAACATGAAAGAATAGCTACTGTTGTTGTTGTTGTTTTGCCACTAACTTTAGGGCAGGATTTCTAACACAGAACTAGAGAACTAGAACACTGTGGGAGCTTGTTTAAGCTAATCCATCCCCTGAGCCTCAGTTTCCTTGTCTATAAAATGTGAATAATAATGCCTGCCTCATGAGGTTGTCAGGATGAACATGTGGCTGTCCCTAATGCAAGGCTGACTGACTGAATGAATTGGGAGAGATGTCTGATCACTCCCCACAAACCTAGACTGCGAGTCAGTCTGGAAACAACCATAGATGGAATCCTTGTCAATCAATCCTCTTGAACTTCCCGAAGGGAAAGGAGTTGGGTTGTTCCTGAAAAAAGTCCCACTATAAGGTGGGATTTTTTTGGATGACTTTGACAAGTCCTCTTTTAAAGACAGTGCCTTAAAGGTGGCCATCGTTTGGGGTGGCCCTCTTTCCTATCCCTGCTCCCACCTCGTACCTGTTCCTCAAACTCTAAAGACTCATTCTGGGTTCTTTACTACAATAGCCCCATTTGAGTCAAGGAATGGGACATAGGTGGGAAGGAGAGCAAAGACTGATTGAGCATTTTCAATTAAAACAAGCTGTCTTTGAACAAAGATTTAAGATCCAGGCAAGAAGAGGCAATAATTCTCTTGGCAGGGACTCTTAAATATATTGCAGTATTAAAAAGACAAAAAATTTTGGGTTAAAATTCTCAACTCTTCATTGTCCACAAAAATCTCAGGATAGTCTATAAATTGAAAAACTCACTATCCTCAGAGTCTTATGTAGGTCATTGGTCTGTTTCTCACAGATGGTGGGGAATGGCCAGCCACACGGGGCCAGTGGCATCAGAAGCCTCCAAGCAATAAAGCCAGAGGGTTCAGCTGGGATTGTTGGAAACTCAGACTGATCTGGTGACTTCTGCCCAGACCGTTTTGAAGTAAAGGGTGAGTATCAATAGCCCCGGCCTCCTATTTCATGGGGTTCCTCAATAGGTGACAAAGCTTTAGGTATGTACTATCCATTTTCATTCATTCATTCACTCATGCATTCATTCACATAGTTATTGTGTGTGTATTGCTATAAAAAGTGAGAGATTGGGGCTAGATAAAGAAGAACTAAATAGGTACACTTTATAGTCCAGAGGAAGAAGCTGACGTGTCCCAGTTACCAAGCAGGCTGGGGCACTGTCACCTTCACCAAAGCAACTACTATTTTTTGAAAAGTTCACTCAATGCTATATAGTTACTGTCACCAATCCTCAGGACAGCTCTTCAAGGTCAAAGCATGATGCCACACATATTTCACAGGTGAGAAAATTGAAAATCAGAGAGTTTACATAATTAACCTACAGTCTCATGGCTTGAAAGTGACAGAGGCAACACATGAACCTCCCTGTCTTCTAAAAACACAGTGTCTGCTCTCTTGAGAGCAATCATAAATCCAGACACAGAATTCTGTGGACATGTAGAGGGAGATTGAATTCCAAATGGAGAAATTGTGAAACGCTTTGTGGAGGTGGGCATACTACAGATTTGAAGGACAAAGACAAATCTTAAGAGTAGAGAAAGAGGGGCTGGGGTTATGGCTCAGTGGTAGAGCACCTGCCTAGCACATGTGAGGCACTGGGTTCAATCCTCAGCACCACATAAAAATAAATAAATAAAACAAAGGTATTGTGTTCATCTACAACTAAAAAAAAATTTTTTTAAAGAGTAGAGAAAGAGAGAGAGAAAGACAAGTATTGGCAGAGGCCTGAGTGTAGCCAAGGCCCATGACCTGAAATAGGAGAGAGAAGGACTGAGGGCCCAGGTAGCTGAAGTGCACAGTTAAAGGTGAGGCTCACTACTAGACTGGGAACAGATTAACGAAGGCTTTGATTGCCAGGTTTGACTGTCCACTCTCAGCTTACATGCCCCCTCCTCAGAGAAGCCTGCCCATGTCCCCGTTATCCTCAGTTTACAGACTGTGTAGGAAAAAAGAAAAAGAATATCTATGGGTTTTATCTATCATTCCTTCATTCAATACATATTTATTGATCACGTATGTCCAAGTTCTTTGGAAAGCTCAAGATATACTCGGATTAAAAACCAAACCAAGACAATGGTTTTGTGCCTCTAACTTGTTGGGTCTTTGGGTCATAGTGACTAAAACAACTATGAAGTAAAGAAAGAGAGCAGGACATGGGGAGCTCTGGGGGCAGGGACCAGATTGCAGCATTAAGTAGCATGGTTAGGAGAGGCCTCATTGAAAGGCAGGTTTGAATGGACTTGGGAGGGGGCCAAGGAGGTGGCCAGCACCAGGGTGAGTTGAGCTTCCTCACCTAAACACCAGACTTGACTGGTCATTTCAGATTCAGGCTCTTGTGAAGTCTGGCCCAATCCCAAACTGGACATAAAACTTGACATTGGGGAGGAGTCCTCCCTGGTAGGGATCAGGAACACCTCCTTCTTGGCACAGGACAGTTTCCTAGAACAGTCCCAGAGGGGACAAGTCTCGCATACCTTCTCCCTCTTGGCCTGTGGCCTCCCTTCCCTGCTCTGCTCCTTCCTTCATGGATCCACCTCTCTGCAGCCTTCTCCACTTCTCCTCCCTGAAGCCCTTCCAGAGCCACCAATGAGCTCTTGTGGTCCTCCCTGCTGCTCCGTCCTGCCCCGCAGGGCACACAGGACCACTCCACTCATCACTGCACATCTCACTTCCTCCTTCCCCTGGGCTTGTGTCCTGGGAAGCTCTGTGTGCCATTCTGCAGACGAGACACTGCAAGTCATTCATCTGGTGAAACACATGCTTGGCACAAGGAGGACTTATGCTCCTTCGCTCCCTCACTTATTTATTCATCCAATGACTTCTGTGCCTTCCAGGATTGTCCTAAGAGCTGGGATGAAACCAAGAGAAACACAGATGATCCCAGTCTTCATCATGGTCTTTCCTGGCCATTGTCCTGCCTCCCAGTAAGAAAAGTTAACTCTGATCTGCTTTCTGTTTGGAAACCTCCACCTAGAATTATTTCTCTGCTCACACTCCTACCCCTGCCAACAATAGATGATCATCATGAAAGGGGAAAGATTAATTCTGCAGAGGGGTTGGCCAAGGAAAAGTGATTTCTCTTTGGTAAGGACAGCATTGCTGGAATATTAAGAGGCATCTGTCTAGAAGCCTCTAGGTAAAGCCAGAAGAACAATGCAACAAGGAAAAATCTTTGTCTCTGCCTCCCTCACCAGTCCTCCCACAGTGTTGGACAGGTGCATGACTAAACAGATGGATCTTTTTTTAAGTGCAGTGTGGAGACTGCAGATGTAATTGCAGAATCCTCTGTGATTCCAACCAAGTCCCCAGGCAGTCCCAAGCTTGAGGTTCTGAGGACCATGTGTGTGTGTGTGTGTGTGTGTGTGTGTGTGTGTGTGTGTGTGTGTGAGAGAGAGAGAGCGAGAGAGAGAGCGAGAGAGAGCGCGCACACAGGAGGGAACATGCCAAAGAGACAAGTAGAGGCAGAGACCAAAAGAAAAAGAGATGCAGACACGAAGCTACAAAGAGAAATTTGAAACTTATCAGGATAAAGCAGGAAGATAAGGAGAGAAACATAACCAGAGGGGCCAAGAGAGACTCAGACTTGAAGACTGAAGAGAAATAGAGTGAGGGACAGAGAGGGGTAGGAAAATAGGGAGCAAATGACAGAAAAGGAGAAAATCCAACTGAGAGAGTGACGGAGAATAGGGGGAGAGAGGAAAGAGGGAGGGAGAGAGAGACGAAGAAAAGGAGGTAGGAAGGCAGAAGATGAAACAGGTTGCAAAGGGGAAAAAGGCAGAGAAACGCAAGCATAATAAGGCAGCGGTAAAGAGGAGAGATGAAGTGTGACTGATGGAGACAGAGCCAGGAGAAGCCCAGGTGGCACAGAGGGCAAGGGAGAGGTTCAGGCAGTGACAGGGAGGGAGGCGTCCTCTTTGACATGGGCAAGGAGTTCCACAGGACAGGGCCTTTCTTCAAGGCTCACTCCAGAGCCTACCAGGGAATGGGGGAGAGGGATGCCAATCATCCAAGGATGAATTAGAGTCTGGGATAACTGTGAGGTTCTGTACTAGTTTCTATTGCTACTGTAAAAAGTCAACTATACATCAATTTGATGGCTTAAAACAACAGAACATAATTTTCTGGAGACCAGAAGTTGAAAATCAGTTTCTCTGTGGGTCAAAGTCAAGGTATCAACAGAGCTGCACTCTCTCTAGAGTCTTTAGGGGAGAAATCAATGACTTCTGGTGGCATTCCTTGGCTGTGACCACAGCACTCTAGTCTCTGCCTCCATGGTCTGTACTCCCTCCCTCTCTCTCTCTCTCTTTTTTTTTTTTTTTGGTACTGGGGATTGAACTCAGGGGCACTTGACCACTGAGCCACATCCCCAACCCTATTTTGTGTTTTATATAGAGACAGGGTCTCACTGAGTTGCTTAGCACCTCGCCCTTGCTGAGGCTGGCTTGGAATTCATGATTCTCCTGTCTCAGCCTCCCAAAGTGCTGGGATTACAGGCGTGTGCCACTGCGCCCAGCTCCTCCCTCTCTTGAGTCTATCACATCTCCATCTGCCTCCCTGGCACGAGGGTGCATGTGATTGCATGTAGTGCCCTCCCCCAATAATCCAGGAGAATCTCTCACCTCAAGACCCTTAACAATAACATCTGCAAAGACATTTTCATAAAAAATGTAACATTTGCTGGGCATGGTACCACACACCTGTAATCCCAGCAGTTTGGGAGGCTGAGGCAGAAGGATTGTGCATCAAAGCCAACCTTAGTAACTTAGTGAGGCTCTACTAAGCGACTCAGCAAGACCCTATCTCTAAATAAAATATAAAAAAGGGCTGAGGATGTAGCTCAGTGGTTAAGCGCCCCTGGATTCAATCCCCCATACCTAAATAAATAAATAAATAAATAAATGTGACATGTATAGGTTCCAGGGATTAGGTCTGGGTATCTTTGGATGTCATTATTCAGCCTACTCCATGCTCCCTGTGAGTCCATCTGCTTAGCTAAGAGCTAAGAAAGAAGATGCTGAAGGTGTCAGGAGTGGAGTTCTGCCCTTATTTCTTATCTGAACTATTGCTTCAGCCTCCTAATTGCTCTTCTGGCCTTCAGCTTCTTCTATTATGGCTGAGAATGACATTCTCACAATTGCTAATCTTGTCACTTCTTGATCTTCAACCCTACACTGATTCCCTGTCACCTATGGGATAAGATCTAAATGTTCAAATCTGGCCTTCATGCCTTCCATAGAATGATCTAAGCCTTATCTCCAGATACTATATCCTGCTGTGCGTCTATTCACAATGTGGAGTTTAGAAGCAGAGCTTTTATTCTTGTCTCCTACACATTTTATTCTGTGGCCTGGGGCAGTATACCTTCTCTGAGCCTCAGTTTCTTCATCTCTGAAATGGATAATGCTCACAGGATTATTAGGTCAATTAGAAGTTATACATCCAAAGTTCCCAGCACAATTCTGGCATGCAGTCACTCCTTATATTATCATTTTCATTTATGAAACTGTCATCTCCAACAAAGTCTGAACTCTTCAAGCACAAGAGTAAGACAGGCAAATTCAATGTGTCTCCAGAGACATTCAGCACATGGTTGGCCTATTCACAGAGAGAGAAACAGCAAAATAAAACAAAACACCAACAGGAGGGAGGGAGAAAGAAAAGGACAGAGAGACACGAGAGAAGAAATGAAGAAATAATTTTTTAAGTCTGTTTTCTGGATGTTCAGGAAAGGAGCCTGAGATCTCTTCCAAGCTGTGTGCCTCACTTTCCTCTTTTATAAATTGCCTGGAGGTTGAACCAGATCTAGTCCTAATCCTCACTCTCTCTGCTCCACCCAGAAGATGAATTTCCCAGGAACAGGAGAATTCTTTTCTGACCAAGGAGATGATGAGAGCCAGTCTTGGGCATGAAGGTGGCACCTATCACTCGATTGGAGAAGTTAGAAGAGAAGTCAGGCTAGAGACTGGCAGAGCCAGCACAGATGTAGATCTGAGCTCTGGTGTAACATGCCTGATTCTGGGTGGACTGACCTTCAGGGAGTTTTGGATTTCAGACAGGCAGGCTGGTGTTATTCATTAATTGTTTTTCATTGATTCATTCAACAGACACTTATCAAACACCTGCGTGCTGGGCCATGCAATACATGCATAATATCACACATGGTGGCTCTGTGGAGTGAACAAAACAGAGGTGTCCTGCTGTGAGCTGCTTACAGTCCAGGCACTACTGACATTTTGGGCAGGACGGTTCTGCACTATGGAGCTGCCCTGTGCATTGCAGAATGTTTAACAGCATCCTTGGCCTCTCTTGTTCATCAGCAGCACTCACTCCATGATGATATCCAAAACATTCAGGGGGGTGGGTGGACAGGGATTATGTAGAGTGGAGGTGGAGCAGGGGAAGCAGGAGAGGACAGGGACTTGACTGGGGGGGCCTTGGCTTCTTTATCTGTAAAAATGATCCCTCAGTGAATGGGTAGGGAAAGGGACTTGACTGTCACAGACCACATTCACCTAGAGGGCGACTATCTAAGCCCCCTCACATCACTTTGGCAGGGAAGAGCGGCTTCCCTCCATCTCCAGCGTACCTCAGTCCCTGAGAGGCTCCTGCTTCCTCACTTGCCCAGATTACAGGTATTTTCACCCATCTGTCTATCTCAGACCTGCTTCTCACTCCACAGAGACATGATCCCCTCCCTCCTGCTCCCCCTCCTCTTCCACTCTAAGCACCAGCAATTTCCCCACTGACAGTTGACCATGGCTCTGGAAATTGGCTCTTGAAATCGGTCCTGACTGCCCAGCTGGCCCCCAACTCAGCAATTGTTAGGACTTTGATGCTGCTTGGCCTGAGAGGGGGTTCTGCTTCTCTGAGAGATGCTAAGCCCCTACTTGTCTCATATATATTTTTAGAAGCTTCAACTGATGCTCGGTAAAAACAAGACCAAAGACCAAAGTAAATATTTGCACAGCAGTATCTTGGAGCAGCAGGGAAGGAAGAGGGAGGAGAGGCGTAATAAGCACAGGAACAATGATGGTCCTGGCTTCGGGCTCAGCTCTGTTTCTGGGTAGCTGCCTAGCCTTGTGTGAGGCGAGTCTCTGGATCAGTTTTCCAATCTATACAGTTGGAGGAAGGATTGCCTTGCTGATGTGCTGAAACCCTTTAGCTCCGACGTTCTGTGAGCCTCTAGGTCAGGAGTTCCTGCCTGGGGCCATTGGGGGCTTCCTGAACCCTCTGATGTCATAGGTAAAACTGTATTGTGTGTATGTTAATTTGCTTGGGAGAATATTCATAATGTCCCACAGGTTTCAACACCCTTCAAAATGTTGAGAATCTCTGTGCTAGGTCTGTGGGTGGAGATAATTGAGTTCATCACCATTTCCCAGAAAATTGTCCCTCTTGTCATTTCTTGATGCACACCTTTCTTATATTCTGACTTTTCTGGGATTAGTGAGAATCTGGCAGTGCTGGAGAGTGAGATCAAGCTAGACTTGGAATGGCATGAACCAGAAGTAGAATCTGTCCCTAAGTGCATCTGCATGAGCTTAACTAGAAAACTTTGAAGAGTCCAGGGACCTCAGTCTGCTGCAGGAGTCAAAGAATAGCTCAACAAATAGGATCACTAGCAGGTAACTGTGAAACCCAGGTGGGGCCTGGCCATTCTGTGGCTAAGAATTGGGGGTCAGTCTTTGTCTTGGAAGCATTGAGCCCTGGAATCAGAACTTAAGAGGCCCACTAAAGGGTTTGCAGAAGGGGCAGGATATGGGATCCTGGATCTTTAAAAGAAGTCCACTCCCCATTCCTGTGTCTTCACTTCTAGTCAGGCCTGAATCTGCAGCTGTCCCGTGCACTTGTGGAATAAGCAATATCATGGGAGCCAAGAGGCCTCAGCTTTCACCAACTGCTGTGTGACTTTGGGCAGGTCTCTGACTCCAGGGCTTCGATTTGTCCTTATGGACAATAAGGAGGAACAGGGCTCCCTTCATACTTTGATCAAGGGCTGATCATGACTACAGTGAAACTCCATTATAATATATCTTATTGGCCACCTCCTTGCATTTAATCCTCATTTTGGGATGCCCTTTTTCCATGTCAAGCAAAATGCAAATGATCCGATCCCTAGGAAAGATATTATTTGGGGCTTAAATCCAATCTTTAAGGTCTTCCTGGCCCTAACATTGTATGATTTTCTTTCCTGTTCTACTTTCTTTTTAACTGTTCAAGTTCAAGACACAAAACTGAAATTTAGGGATGGGATTAATGTTTATGACCACTTAATATCTTCCAGACACTGTGCTAGTTTTGTTTGCTACTCATAAGCAAGGTAGATTTTATTATCCCCGTGTTACAGAGTATAAGATTGAGGTACTCTGATAAATGCTCTCTGATAAATGCTCATCAGAATGTTCTCAATGTCAGGATATAAAACACGCCTGTTCCATGCCTCATTCCTTCCTGCTCTATTGTAGGAACAATAAGACAACTGGCCAGATTATAGCACATGCTCTCATTTGTCCCTTGGGCAACAAGGATTTCATATACCAGTTTTGTATCACTTCATGATTCCTCTGCCTGGAAGTGTCCCAGACCCTCTGCTTCATTTTCTCCATGTACCTCCTACTAGTTCTTTAGACCTCAGCTTAACTGTCATTTCCTCAAGGAAGCCTTTCTAACCTCCCAATCAAGTCATTGCCTGCCATCATATGCCCCCCCCCCCAGCATATCTTGGCATTCTTTCATAGACCCTCATGTCATAACTTTGCATTATATGTGTACTTTTTTATAAATATTTGTCTCTTATATGAGACAACCAAGTTTGGTGATAGCAAACACTATATCTGCTCTGTTTGCTATATTTCCCCAGTACCTAGCAGACTGTCCGGCATACTAGGTGTTCAATTAAACATGTGCCTGTGAAACAATGAATACTGCTAATGGTAGGCATTTGGAGAGGAATTTGGCCCCTTCCTCTTCGTGGGTCAGGATTATCTCAAGACTTCAACAACGGGAGAAATGGAAGTCATCTCATAATAGTAAACTAAAAATAGGGTTGTGAGAAAAAAAAAAATTCTACAGGAAACCAGGATGGTTATTAAGGCAAACATCACAAACTCCAGAAGGTAATGTGGCCTTGTTCTTTCTCTCTTCCTTCCAGGAAAGGAGGAAAAGTTCATCAGACCTAGGGAGGCTGGAAAAGGGACTGTCTAATAAATAAAAGGAAGCCCTGAACACCATCAACCAATGGCCATTTCTAAGGAGGTTAGAGATGTGATTCTTTCTTGGTTGCAGGAATAAAAAGGTTTTGTGAAGGAAATGATGACCTCTAGCCCATACAGGTGAATCCTAGGGTAAAGGGAGCATTTAGTTATTTAGGTACAGGGTAAAGCTAAGGAAATAATACTGGGCCCAGGGTCAGAGCTCCTCTTGAACCATAGGCTCTCACAGCAATGCCCCACCTATGCAGAGCAGGGAGCCCTGGGTCTATACTGGGGAGCGACAGAGGGGAGCATGGCCCTGGGTACCCACTGCACCCATAATCTCCACTGCTCTTTGCCTCTCTCTCTTCCCCATCAGACTGCTTTGCATTCCCTGAGGGCAGCAGCTGCCTCTTCCCCAGTCTAATATATCACCAGATAATGCTGTGGAAAGAATAAGCAAAGGGCAAATGGTTAGGCCAGTGTTTCACCCCAATCCTCTATTTCCTCGGGTATCACCTAGCTACTGACAAGAGAACTATGGAGACTGAATGACGTAATGGAGTTTAACAAGAAGCTCATGCTCAAACACAGGTCGTTTATCCTCTCTCTCTCTCTTTTTTTCCCCTTAAACTACCCCTCCTTTTCTGGACTTGACAGTATGCCAGTGATCAGAGAATCATAAAATACATGAGCAGAAGATTCCAATAGTGGATATCCGTCTCATTTTATTTTCCTGCTCTTACTCTGTTCCCTTCTCATGACTTCCCCCTTTTCTCATATTTAACCCCCAATCTCAGCTCCTGTGGCTCAGGAGGGGCTGATTCTACCCAGACTCTAGGAGACACAGCAATTAGTCAAGTACAGCTTATAGCCCAATGAAATGTAATTCTGGGCCTTGTGAAGCAGGGCACTGCCCTTGCTATAATTTGCATCTTGACTGTCCTGCAAAGGTCCAAATGTTACTGTTGGTCCCCAAGGTGGCACTATTTGATGGTGGTGAAACCTTTAAGAGGTGGGGCCTGGTGAGAGGTCTTTAGGTCATTGTGGACATACCTTTGCCCTTTCTTCCTAGCCATGAAGTGAGAAAATTTGCTTCACAACACATTCCCTGCCATTGCCACTCAGCACCCCCACCAGAGGCCTATAAACAATGGGTCTATCTGATCATGAACTGGAAAACTATGAGCCAAAATAAACCTTTTTTTCTTTATAAGTTGATTGCCTCAGGTATTTGTTATAGTAAGAGAAAACTGAAAAAAACAGCCCTTAATTCTGAGAGAATAGGATATCTACAAGGAGCTGCTGGCAGCCATGTTACATTCATGGGGGAGAGCTTTTAGGAGAATGGGACTAACGCTCAGGACCCAGGTGAGGTGGTAAGCTTGGAGAGCTTGAGACCAACTCCTAATTGGACTATGTGAGTCCTTGGACCCAGCTATGTCTGTACAGCCAGTTTTCCTTTGGACTTAGAATTTTGTGACCTAATTAATCCTCCCTTTTTATTTAAGTCCATTTGAGTTGGATTTTCTGTTACTTACAACCCCATTTCAGCTAATAGAAGAAACTGGAGTTTGTCTCATCAAACTTCCTAATTTTTACAGATGGGGAATAGATGTGCGAATTTATGTGAACAGTTTTTACACATATCAGCTTTCCAAATAAATCTATTGCCTTACTTCCTTTTATCTTTACTGCTGACCAGCACAGGGGAAGGTTGTCCTTCTGCCTGGACAGGGTCATAGAATATTGATTTTGGTCACCAAATGCTTAATCTTGCTCCAACAGAGCAAAATTTAAAATTCAAGTCCTCAGGAGCCAGTTTTATTTTGCATTACAATGTTTTGATCCCCCAAGCGGAACTGCTGACGGCCATCCTTTTCCTTCCACACAGTGTAATCAGCAGCAATTAATTCTAATCACAAGAAGACAGCAAGAATGAACAGAGCATTAATTGGACAGAAGTAATCAAAATCTCCCTTAGCTCACAGTTGGTACTTGTGTGCAGGAAGACGTGAGCAGCCACATGCATGTATACACACACAGTCCATAGGCCGTCAAAGGCGTTCCATGTGGAAGGACAGAGAATGAAGTCAGCATGGGGTAGTGGGGGGAAAAGCAGGGACTTTGGAATCACAAAGATCCTACTACTAACCAGTTCCTTCAAAGTAGCTTTTTCATTTGTAAAATGGGGACACACAGGCCTATTTCAAAGTGGTTTAGAATGTCAAATAAGCTAGGGCTATGATGGCCTAGCTTATGTATGACTGCATGTATGTTGTGATTCTACATCATATACAACCAGAGAAATGAAAAATTGTGCTCCATCTGTGTACAATGAATCAAAATGCATGCTGCTATCATGTATACCTAAATAGAATAAATAAATAAATAAATTTTTTAAAAAAATAATGTTAAATAAGAATACTGCATGTAAAGCACTTTCTACTGGAACATGGCAAGAGCTCTGTAAGTGCTACTTCTCTGGCCTTGCATATCAAATGCCTCTTGTAGCTGGTAGAGAATGAAGACCAAAGGTGATCTGAAATGTCTGATTCTTGAATGTTCTTGATTTAGCCTAACCAAACTGACACACACCTGCTTCTTCCTCCTGCCTCTTTTCCCTCTGGGGTTATAAGTTCTGGAAGGGCACCTAGTTTCCCTGTTGCCCCTCACAGCATCTGGTAAACAATGAGTGGACTTTTGTTGAGAAAGTACTGACAGAGCCTGTGTCTTTGCTCACATTCTCTCTCTACCTGCAGTATGCAGCCATCTCCATCTTGCTCTCAGTCCCAGTCATCTTTTGAGGCTCAACCTAGAAGCTTCCACTTCCTCCATGAAATCTTTGGAACTTGTTCCTGAGAGAACTCTCCCCTACTCTGAACTCTGTCCTCTTCCACAACACCACAAGCCTATTATCTTTTGTGATAAGATCTCCATGGGCGCTATTTCTTCTCTACCACCTCAAGTTCCTTCACTCAAAGATTCAGCCTCGTTGAGCCATAATGGACACTGAGGGGCATCAGAATGTATTGTGTCCTTGAGGTGCTGAGGTTCAGACTAGTGTTTGAGCACAGCAACTGTGTCTTGTCTATCGGTCAATGTCCTAGGCCTTGGACCATGATGGGGGATTTTTAAATATTTAATGATGGCAGTGGGTTGCCTAGGAGAAGAGAGCTGACTGGAAAGTTGCTGGGACTGGTGAGGTTACAAGGCCAGTGAACTTTATGAGGTTGGGCATGGGTGCCCTAGGCTTCCTAAGGGAAAGGACTTGGCGTTTCAGAGAGAGATCTGACATATAGAATGCATTCAAACTCAAAAACACCGAGTAAGTGGTGACTTGGTCTGCCGGAGTATCTGGCTGCTATAGCCTGGGGTCAGGCCTACCTATCTTTGTCACCAGGTGTCACAGGATGTTGAGCAGCTCATTCACTCTCTCTGGATAGCTGTTTAGCCATCCCTATTGTATTGAGCCACCAATTTTATGAACACTTGTCGTGTTACTGGCACTGTGCCTAGCCCTAGAGATAGAGGTAACTCAGATATGACTGGTGACTTTGGAGGGCTTGTGGTCTGGTAGGCATTATGAAATGGGCCATCAAAGACCCATGTAACATCTCTGCATTGGTGATGTGGATTCCTTACTGCTTTCTGGATAAGTTCCCAAGCTCCTTTCCCTGATGTCAAGGCCTCTTGTGATCTGGCTCTTCCCTCTCTGTCCAGTCCCTCCTTCATATTGAGGCTGCACCCTGGCTATACTATGGCACTGGTCATTCCTCAAAGCTCAATTATTATTCACATCTTTGCCCACATGATGCCATTGTAAAATTCACTACCTGCTAAACTTCTTAATATCCTTCCATACAGAGTAAAATGCCAAAATTGAGGTAGGCATAGAAGGCAGAAGGGATGCAATATTTGTAAAATGTCAAGCATTGTAATATAGTTTTTTAAAAAGTTTTCTCCCCTCCCTTCCTTTCTTCCTTCCTTCCTTCCTTCCTTCTTCTATAAAAATTGAAGATTAGATTGCATTAACTCTACCAACCTCTGTCAACCCAGTGATGAATGATATAGCATCACTTACCAATCTCTGTACTTAGCCTTTGGAACTCATGGTCACACTGTCTGACTTGTGCTTGCCCTGATGGTGTTTGAAAATGTGCTACAGGCCAATTAACCAGCCAGATGTTTAATTTATGTGTCAACTTGACTGGGCTATGGGGTGCCCAGACTATTTGGCCAAATATCATTCCAAGTGTTATATGTAAGGGTGTTTCTGGGTGGGATTAACATTTGGATGGATAGACTGAGTAAAACATGTTGCCCTTCCTAATGTGAATATGTCTCACTCAATCAATTGAAGGTCTGCTTGACTCCTACTTAACTGCTAGAGAAAGGATATTGGACTTTCCTGGCTTTGGCATTAGAACTGGAACATTGGCTCTTCCTGGGTCTCAAGTCCTCTGGCTTTCAGACTAGAACTTACATCATTAGGTCTCCTCAACTCGGGCCTTTAGACTCATATTGGAGCCATGTACTGTCTCTCCTGGGACTCCAGCTTGTTGACTACAGATCTTGGGACTTCTCAGCCTCCATAATTGGAGAGAGAGAGAGAGAACAAACAGAACCAATAGGAGATGCAGACATCTAGATCTATGTTCTGTTTCTCTGGAGACCCCTGACTGATGCCACCAGAGGCAATCTGTGAGCTTGGCTTCCTGAGGAACGATGCTTTCAGTGGTGAGGGAGACGTCAAGCTTCTTCACCAAACACCCAACCTTCCGTTTCCTTGGATCTTGGTTCTACACTTCCTTATGGTTTTCTTCCAAGGGAAAAAGTGTTCTAAGATATGGGATTAAAAGGGGTTTTGAAGAATCCCACTGCATGGAGCTAATGGGACCCTGAGAGATCACAGGTCTTTCATTCTGGAGCAGCGAGGTGCTTGTCGTTAGCTCCAGGCTTTGCACACACCTGTGTAATGCCATCCTCTTCCTCCCAGCCTTGATTCTCCTCCTGGTGAATGCTTAATCAGATTCAGCTCAAAATCAGGACCATTTGAAGAGTCTTCCTACACTCCTCAAGGTGGAATTGGTGGCTCTGTTCTTTGTGCCCTCACAGAATTCTGTGTATATCTTTTCCTTAGCATTGGTTTGCCGTCTCTGAGGCAGATAAAGAGGCAGGCTAAATATGTAGGGTACCAGTTATTATTCACAGTGGGATGATCATAAAGATGTAGCATGTTGGAGAAAATCATGTTCATTAAACTCTTCACCAATATGTACTTGGGAGTAAATTTGGGACTCAGGCGACATAAT
Source organism: Geosciurus inauris (assembly GCA_004024805.1). Lineage (NCBI taxonomy): Eukaryota > Metazoa > Chordata > Mammalia > Rodentia > Sciuridae > Geosciurus > Geosciurus inauris. Next base: position 78,444 of record PVHX01004229.1, on the reverse strand, counting down.
CTTTGCTCAAAACATCTAGCCAAAAGTGGTTAAACGGGGATTTGAATCCAATCCTGACTTCAAAAGCAATGATCTTGTTGGTTATTCACTCAATAAAACATGTTAAATGCTAGCTGTGTGCCAGGAGCCATGCTAGGCACCAGGATGCAAAAGTTCAAGCGTGCCTGTCCAGGGGTTACCACAGCCAGTGGCAGAGGAGAGCCAAATTCCTCATGCTAGGTCTCTGGGGCTGTCCTATGGATGACCTCACACTCAGGAAGCTCCACAACCAGTCTTCCAGTCTCTCCACCTCTTACCTCCCTTCTCTCTCTCTCTCTTTCTCTCTTTCTCTATCCAAGTGCAGGCAAGACACTTCCTCAGAACAACCCCTTTGCCTGCCCCTAAATCTCTAGCTGTGCCCACTGTGGAAAAAGCCAAGACTGCTGCCAAGTTCATTAATAATTTTGGCTTTCTGGAGGAAGGAGTTGGATTGCTTTGCTCTTCAAATATCAAAACATCCAATTAACACAGCTAATTAGCATCACTAGCAGCAGTCAAAAGAATAGCAATTTAGAGGCAGGATTTCAAAGGTTTCCTAGTTGTGGGCCAAGGCAACCCATCTCTTGCTAATGACAAGAGGTCCTCACTTAGGCAATTCTATAGCAGCCATCAATTAACCACCAGGCAGACACTGGCCTCATCCCTGAGTCATTTGTCTAATCAGAACAGGGGACAGAGAAGAGACAGAAAGGAGAGGGAGAGAGGACAAGAGTAAGAGAGAGAGATGATAGAGATGGCATGGGAGATCCAGAGAGGGAGATGGAAAGAGAATTAGGAAAAGAAGAAAAAAAAAAAAAAAAACAGGGAGAGAAATGCAGAGAGAATATTTCTCTCTGAAGAAAAGATAAAGAAATTCTCAGAGACAGAATGAGAAGCAGAAAAGGTGATTTACAGATAAACAAGTAGATTATCAGATAGGTGCTGAGAAAAATAAATTTCTTAAAACATACAGAAAAGGTATGAAGAACTGCTAGTCTCTGGCAGCTCTGGGAAATGAACTGATCATTGGGAGGCTTTAGTGTTCTGATCTGTAAAATCAGGCTTTTATTATGAGAGTTCAAATAAAAATTTGGCAAAGCTTGGCTGCTGTCATGGGATCTAAGAGAGGGAAGGGCCAGAAGACCAAATTCAGGACTTTCCTCTTCCCTTCTGGCTCTGAAAGTTGTGTTTCTCATGAGCCTTGCTTTCTCTTTAGAAGTTGGGTGTGCCGCCAGAACCCCTTCTTTTGCACATTCTCCCATACGTCCAATGAACTCAGTGAGGCCCAGGATCAGGCACTGCTGTCTCCCCTAAGAAGGGTGGAGAAAGGTCCTGGCTGAGCCCTACTCAGAAGTGAAATGCTCAGCCAGGCGCGGTGGCTCAAGCCTGTAATCTCAGCACTTAGGGAGGCTGAGACAGGAGAATCATGAGTTCAAAGCCAGCCTCAGCAACGGCGAGGCGCTAAGCAACTCAGTGAGACCCTGTCTCTACATAAAACACAAAATAGAGCTGGGGATGTGGCTCAGTGGTCGAATGCCCCTGAGTTCAATTCCCAGTACAAAAAAAAAAAGAAGAAGAAGTGAACGCTCGCCTTTGCTCCTCTCCCTTACGCTGCCCTGCCGGCTCCACGCTGTCTCAATGGTTGCTTCTCTAGTTACTGCAACAGCCTCTGGTCTCTTCTTGTTGCTGCCCAACCTGTTCTTATTACCGTTGCCAGAGTGATATTCCTATGATGCAGATTTGACTGCATCCTTTCCTGACTTAAACCTCTTTAATGATTCTGCACTTTCTCTGGATCAAGTCCAAACCCATTAAATATGGTATTCCTCCCTCTGGGCTCGTGCTCCCACTGCCTTCTCCTGGCTCATCTCTCCCGGCTCCCTACTCCATACTGAGGCTCCAACCAATCTAGAGGACACCCTGGCTTTACCTCTGGGCTCCTCTGCATATCACCTGGCACCTGCAGTACCATGGGGATCCCCGCCATGCTCTTGCCTTTCTACGTGTGTGCTCTGGTTCCCACATTTTCCCAGCATGGCGACTCATTCCTCTCACTGCCCCATCTTTTCTAGCATGTACAGAAGAGTCACAAACAAAACGGCTTCAGAGGACAGGTGCATGATGTAAATATGTGCAGTGACAAATACGAATCAATAGGGTAGTGACAAGTTGAACAGTAAATGCTCTGCTTGAAGAACCTCAAACTGAAAATTCAACCAACCAACCAACCAACTGACTCACCAGCCAGCAAATATTTTCCTGGCCAAACACCACACCTGCAGGAAAGAGGCAGCATGGGCCTCCAGCCAGTGTCCTGCCTGTGACCTAGACTCTTAGTTTGACCTGCAGGGTTCTCTGGGCTCAGACTGCCTTCATCTCCTTGATGGCTCCTTGCAGCTGGTCCCCTGTTCAGGGACATTTTCACAGTCTCTGTGAATCCTTCCCCTTGGGCCTCACAGGGGTATTAACTGTGGGTAAATAGCTGCAAAGAATACTAACATTCACAGTGACAAAGCCAGTCCTGTCCTACACCTGGCCTGGGCAAGATGTTATTAATCAGCATTTTAATGAAGCCTAATTACAACAGCGGATCCCTCCCACCAGGTAAGGCGGTGGTTACAGATGGGAGCAGACCAGGAAATGCCGCCCTCTCCTCCGAGCCTGCTTTGCTGTGTGCTGGAGGGTTAAATTCTAAAGGGACTGACTGCTGTCCCCACAGCCAACAGGAACAGCCAGGAGAGGAGGCAAGCCGGGCATCTAGGAGGGTGGGTTACAGCAAACCTGATGTTTTGTGCCTTTCACATAGGACAGGGCTTCCCGGTTTCCCTGATCCACCTCTGTGTCAGGCCCTGATGAGGCACTGAAGTCCAGAAATAAATGGTGTTTGGCTTCTCAACTCCTGTGTTTCCCCTTTACCCCTCCATTTACTCCTCTTTTCTCCTCACAGTGCTCGAGCTTCCAGGGCCCCTCCCAAGCCCACCCTCCTGGAGTTTAGAGGTTAAGGGGGAAGGCACTGGACTCCAACAGCTCCGGTGGGAATTCTGGTCTCTACATCTATGATCTGTTTGACCTTGGGAACATTACTCCATCTCTCTGAACTTCAGTGTCCTCGCCAATCAAATGAGAACAAATATTCCTGTTCTCTTCATTTGGTTGTTTTGAGATTAAATTGGGAAAAAATATCTAGAAGAGTTCCTGTCACATAACAGATAGTTCATCCTTAATTTTGCAGTTTCATTGAAAAGTCAGTAGATGGGAGAAGTTCCTGGCCCTTGCTGGTGGCTTCTTTCTTGATTGGGGATTGGATTTCACAAAGCTTCCAAGGGAAGTGCCCACTGGTCTAGGAAAACGAGCTCCTCCTGTGTATGCTATCCACACCTTTTAATCTAGTAATTTCCTCATGCTACTCTCTTGCTCAAGACCCTTGTCTGGCTCTATATTGCCCATAAGCTAGAAACCAAGAAGTAGCACTACATTCAGTGCTTTCTATGATCTGGCCCTAAAGAAATATTCCAGCGTCAGCCCTTAACTACCCTTTGCATAAACTTACCACTTTAGACAGGCCTATTTCTCAACCTGCCCACTTCTATTCGTGAGCCTGTATTCATGATGATCTCTCTTCAGCATGCTTTTCCCTCTAGACTCTAGTTCCTTTGCTGGACTCTTAAGGGTAGATGTGTTTTGTTCTGTATTTATTTTCAACTTTGATGGAGCTTGAGACCATAAAACCCTCAGTACATATTTGTCATACTGGACCACATGCCACCACTTGAAATTCTTCTCTCTTAAGATCCAGAGCAGATCTCTCTGTGTTCTGATGTGGCCAAATTCAGGTTCTGAAGACAGAAGGCCTGGAGTCAGACTCAGGCTATCCCACTGGGGTGGTAAATTTTATGTGTCATCTTGGCTCTTGCACAGATAGGTGGTCAAACATTACTCTGGATATTTCTGTGAAGGTGTTTTGGATGAGATTAACATTATGTCAGTGGACTTTGAGTAAAGCAGAGTGCCTTCTGTACTGTGGTGGGCCTCATTCAATCAGTTGAAGGCTAAACAGAACAAAAAGACTGACCTCCTCCAAGCAAGAGGGAAATCAGCCCCAGATGGCCTTTGGGCTTGAACTTCAACACTGGTGCTTTCCTGGTCTCCAGTCTGCTGGCCCACCCTTGCTAGCCTCGAGAATCACATGAGGCAATTCTTTAAAAGGAATCTCTCTCTCTCTCTCTCTCTCTCTCTCACACACACACACACACACACACACACACGCTCACTATCTTTCTCCCTATCTATCATCCACCTCTCTAACCATCCATCTATCCTCTTAGAAACAGTCTCCTATGGTTCTGTTTCTCTGCAGGGCTCTGGCTGACAGAGCCACTTTCTGGCTGTGCACTTCCATCTGATTCTTTGACCTTGCTGAGCCTTTGTTTTCTAAACTTTAAAGTGGGGATGATTGTTCCTTCATCTCAAGGTTATTGTAATAATTGACTGTGACCTTGCTGTGTATGTGAAGACACCTGTGCCTTGTGTGCTGCCTCACCTTGGGAAATATTATTAGGACCCATCTCCTCCAGGAGGTCACCCCCAACTGCACCAGCCCTCTGCACCTTGCCTCTCTGACCCTCCCTAGATCCTAGAGCATTCTGGGCCCATGTTGCACCCCTGGTTCTCCTTTCTTTGGGCACCAAAGCATGTGTGATACCCAGCACTGCAGGGGCCTGGTGGGGGAGTTGGAGGGACCCTGTAGAGACCTCTGGTCCAGATGAGTCTAGGGACAGCACTCAGGTTAGAGCAGAGGCTGCTGTGAAGCTTTCAGCCACAGGCTATAGCTGATGGGGTCTGGAATTTAAATGCATTCCATTGCTGCTTGTTTTAACAGGGTAATAAAGAGTCCCAAGCTAGTATCTCATGGATGCAGAGGTGCAATGCCTGCTCTCTGCTCCGTACCACCACCTGAGCATGAGAGGAGGGAGGCATGTCTGAGGCTAAGGGAAATGGCCCTTGAGAGCAGACGGCAAGTGCTCAGCTGGGCAGGGAGGGGCTGGACCCTCCAGAGAGCTAAGCCAGTGCTTCCTGACCACACCCTGGTTTGCCCATTGAAGGAAAGAATGAGGGGCTTCCTTCAGCCAGCAGTTTAGGCCAGGCCTTGGAGGACTTTGCAGGGTTGAAAGATAGTCCTTTGGAATAGCAGTCACCTACCGAAGGCCCAGGGTTGGGACTCTCCAGCAAGCTTCCCTCCCTTGGCCAGAGTCCTCATAGGTCCAGGATGGAAAGCTTTGCTGGGAGCAATCATCTGGCCTCTCAAGTTCTACTGGGTCTTGCAGTTACTGTCTTTTACCAGCTGCTGAGAACTCTACAGATATTGTTTGTCATTCCTCACTCAAATGACTAGCCTCCGTGGGTGCAAAAACAAGAACCCCGGCCCTCTGCCTGCCTTATCTCTGAAGTCCTGACCTAATGATTTAATCCATTTTAAACAACATCTACTTATTTCCTTCTCTTTCTATCCTGGGTCCACAGGAGGCTGGTATGACTGATCTGGGATCAACTCAGCTGGAAGGCGTCCTTCGGGCTGGCTGGGCTCCAGTATCTGGGTGGGAGTCGGGTCTGCCTTCCGGGTGTTCATGCTGGGGGGGACTGCCGTGGCAGCAACTTCCCAAGGCAGGCTCTGCTTCTGGTAGATCACATAGGTAGTCAGCGGCCAACTAAACTGCACAGGCTCACTGAAGACCTGTCTGAGCCAGCCCTGTTAGCATCCTGACACCAGGACATGCCCAACATCAGCGAGGCAGGTGGAATAGCCACCCATAGCCCTTCCTGCACTTGAAGCTCCAGACACATGCTGCTTCTGAGCATAGCCGGTTATGCCACATCACTGGGCTCTGACCTGGGACATCCATTTCTTTCTTGGAGTTTCAGCTCAAGGGCTTCTCTCTATGAAGCCATCCCTGACCCCCAGGAGGAATCATGCACCTTCTTCCTCATGTGCCTCTGTACCTCCTGTCTCCCTGCAGGACACTGCTACTCACAGCAATGTATGCATGTTGACTTCTCCATAAGACTGTACTCTGGGAATGTGGGGGCCTAACCTGACCCACTTAGACAGAGGCCTGGCACAGAAGGAGTGTTTGGAAACTTCCTGTTAAACAAGAGTGAATAATTGAACAAATTAATGGCCAGTACCTGGGTCCTTTCAATTTCTCTGTGTTTATTGGCCTCATTACCTGGCCTCACTGGTCTCTTGTATATGCTGTGATGCTGGGCCCACTGTGATAGAGCTCCAATCCCTGTTTCTAGGCCACAATAGATCCAAGACACTGAACAGGGCCAAAGGCGCTTGATGGAACATCTATACTTGTGGTTGCAACCTGAATGTGTATAATGTCTGATCAGGAAAGGACATTACAGTCTTGCTAGTTCACCTGCCCCCTTGAAGGAAGAAGCAGTCATAGTCATCATTAATCCCCAGTGCCTAGCTCAGGGCTGGGTGGAGAGTGGGTGCTCGGTAAATATTTGTTGTACGTTTTTCTCCCTAACACTTCTACTCATAAGAAGATGAAAGTCAAGCCGGACGCGGTGGCGCAAGCCTGTAATCCCAGCACTTAGGGAGGCTGAGACAGGAGAATCGCAAGTTCAAAGCCAGCCTTAGCAATGGCAAGGTGCTAAGCAACTCAGTGAGACCCTGTCTCTACATAAAACACAAAATAGGGCTGGGGATGTGGCTTAGTGGTTGAGTACCACTGAGTTCAATCTCCAGTACCCCCCCCCCCAAATAAGATGAAAGCCCAGAGAGGGCAAATGAAGTTGCTGAGTCACATAGCATGTTTCTCATAGATTGGATTCCAGCCTGGCTTCCTTGACTTCTAGCTGACCATAATCTCATGGATGTTTTCTGAGCCCTTGTTTCTTGACATAGTCCTAAAGTTACATGAGGTAGATTTTAATTACTGATTCAAATTTATCTTAGATCACTGGTGAGTTCAATATGGATGAATTAATGTTGTTTTAAAGCCATGAAGAGAAAAGCAGAAGACTGACCTTGGACTAGTGCCCTAGTGACCTTGAGCATCATCCTCCTTCCCCACCCCCATCAGAATGCAGATCTTTCTGGTGTAGTAAAGATTCATGCTAATGTGTGCCATTTACCTAGAACATCTGAATCTCAGTGACTGATCACTCACAATGATGTATTTTGAGTGGCACGCTGGAGCTGGCCTGCAGCACTAGCCACCACCTTTGCCCGTCCTTCGCCCTTACAAAGACTCCCAGGCTAGAAGCCCTGCCATCCTGGTATTTTAATATTCACAGTGCCACTGCTCACTGTGGAACAGCCACTGACCATAAAGTTTGACATTTTGAAGATTAAAATGCTTTGAATTAGTCATGCACATGTGAAGTCATTGTTCCTTCTTGTCCTGCTCCGGAATCTAAAAATGACTTTCAGTAACTTTCCCTCAACAATTACCTTCTGGGGAAGAGTTATGGAGGAGTTCAAGCCAAGTCAGAGTCTCTCTGTTACTTGGAAGAAAACCAAGACAGAGCAGAGGCAGGGCGAGCTTGTACTTTGTAGAGGAGTCTGTTCTACCAGAGCTAGTTGGTCTGTCCATGGGCCTCCCCAGGGCAGTGGAGTTGGAGGGCTGGGGATGGATGGGACTAAGAGGCAAGACCCACAGGTGGTCTGGATGGAAGCACAGCAGGCAGAGCAGGTGGGCTCATGGGGCTCTATGCTCAATCCCACAAGCTGTGCCACCCCAGGTATGTGAATATCATGGGCTAACACTGCCTCACTTGCAAGAAAGAAGTGGTCACTACTTCACAAGGCAACCATGAGAATTAAATAAGCTAATAAAGTGCTCAGCAGTGACTGCCACATGGAAAGCAAACAGCAAATATTTTCCTTTTCTCAAGAGCTTCCAGCACAAGTCCCAGGGTGAGATCTCCTTGTCTTCTGGGCTCCCAGCACAAGTCCCAGGGTGAGATTTTTCTTAAGAGCTTTCTGACATCTTCCTCTTCTTCCTTATGCCAGGCATTTGAGTGCAGGGCATTCCCAGAATCCCAGAGACAAAGTGTTACTAAAAGGCTCTTCCAAGGGGGAGTGAGCCTGGGACTTCACAGTCTGCCCTCAGTGCAAACAATGGGAGTGGACCACAGTGGCAGTTTTGTTATGAGAGAGTTCAAGAGAAGAACCCCCTTTCCTTTAAAACTGGTCTTCCTGCTGTCACCAGGGGAGTGTGGGTAGTTCCATACCCAGGCAACCAGAAGGCTTCCAACCACCTACTCAGCAGATCCATGACTTAGTGGGACCTCCGGAAAGTGATCCCAGATGTGTAAGAATAGCTATCTGCCCTTAGGAGGAGTCCATCTGGGTGTGAAGTGCTTACATCAACTCACCTAGTCCTCACAGAAACCCCAGGAAGTCTCAGCCACTGCCTCTGTTCAGCAGATGAGGAGTCTGGAGTCCAGAGTCACACAGGGCTTGGAATTGAAACCAAACTTGTCTGATTTCAGAACCTGGGAGCACCTAACCACTGACCCACACCTGCTCAGATCCCCACCACCCTGGCCCTGGCCTGAGCCTATGCCCCTTGGTTGTCCTGGCTTCCTCTGCAGCTCAGATGATAGACATGAGAGTCTCTGAAGATGGTGGGAGACGCTCTGCTTCTAGAGTCCAGCCAGACCTCAAACAGCTGCAAGCTTGGACTGTGTTTTGGGACTGTGCCCTTGGCTCTCATCAGGGGACACTATGAGAGGCAGCCACATGACACTTGTGCTGGCATCTGCTAGAGGAATGCTCATGAGGAGAGAGGCCACCACTGCCTCTGGGCTCCCAGCACAAGTCCCAGGGTGAGATTTTTCTTAAGAGCTCAGTGCCGGGAAATGCTTTGTGCTGCTTTACTAAGGCGTGTGCTTTTGTAGTAACTTGCCACAAATGACAAATAAATGAGCAAGCAAATTAAAATGACTGGCCTGTAGACACACACCAGGATGTCAGGTGGGGTCTGGGGACATGATTCCTTCCTTATCACAAATCTTCCCTGTAAGCTACACTGGAACAGAGATTCCCCTTGACATTCTAAAACCCTTTGGTTGTCCCTTAGCTCTGCTCAGAGTCCCTGATCAGATGCTCAGACAAGAAGTCGGAAGAGAAAGACAGTGAGCCCTGAAAGACAGTGCCTTCAAGGTGAAGGTCAAGTCTCCATTTTTCTGAAAAGCCCAATAAATGGAATTTGAATCTGAATCTGGACTGGGATGGGAGGCAGGCGAGGAGCGAGGGAGAGAAGGGAGGTTTAGAAGAGATCTAACTGGAAAAAAGGCCTGTCTGCAGATGGGAGATGAGGAAGGAGACTCCTGAGCCCCTGCCAACGTCAGAGCATGGGAGGCCAGAGGTCAGAGTGTGCTAAGCACCAAGGTCACCTCATTCATTAGTCATGGTGCTAGAGCACGAGCGAACTCGCTCAAGGTCATCTGAATGGAGAATACTGGATTCACATGTGGATTTGAGTGCAAAATATTTGCCCTAAGAGAGGTGCATAAAGCCATGAGCAGAGGTGTGTGTGAGAGAGTCAAACTGACAAAAAGACAAAGAAAAAAGAGAAACAGAAAAGAGGAAAATGAGAGAGAGGAGAGGGATGACAGACGTGGGGAGGAGGGATGCCTAAGCAGAGAGAAGCCAGGGAGCACAGCTGTGGGGACTCCTCCAGCACCCCCAGAGCTCAGTTCTCGGCCCAGAAAAAGGACAGGCTGCCTTCCAGTCCTCTGCAAAAGCAAATTGACTCTCAAGGCCCCATGCACCCCTGGGGCCAGGAGAGGGCGCCTCAACCTCAGGCAACTGCAAGGAGGCTGCTGCTGGAGTCCCTGCAAGGCAGGCAGTGGAGGGAGAGAGCTGGGAGGGAGGCCAGACTCTCAGCAGTTTTGTGGGTTACCAGACCCTGGCCAGCACCAGATCCCTGCAGACATGAGCTAGCACGGTGCTAATTCGTATCCTCCCTGGTTGCCACTATGCCAGCCCAGTGCCTCCTCTGGGTCCTGGCCCTGTCACTACCCTATTCCAGATCTGCTTCCTGTCATAAAGGTTACTATGCCTCCAACTTGTTCCACTCTCTCCTCCTCTTTCACCAAGAACCACTCCTTTTTTGAGTTCAGGGTAAAACAGTATTTCAAGTTATTTCTTACCTACCACACCATTTGATCTGCACAATTCACAAGGTAGGTGCAATCAAAAGAATGGGAAACTGAGATACAGAGTGTCATTTGTCTATGGTCATATTTGTCTTAGATTTTGGCCACTATGACCGAAGGATCTGACAAGAACAACGTAGAGGAGGAAAAGTTTATTTGGGGCTTCCCATTTCAGAGGTCTAAGTCCACAGACCACTGACTCCATTGTTCTGGCCCAAGGTGAGACAGAACATCAAGGCGGAAAGATGCAGGAGAGAAAAACAGCTCAGGGCATGGCACCAGGAAACAGAGGGAATGTTCTCTCTCACCAGGGACAAAATATATATACTCCAAAGGCACATCCCCAGTGACCCACCTCCTCCAGCTATACCCTACCTGCCTACAGTTAACTCCCAGTTAATTCCTACCAGGGAATTAATTCACTGATTAGGTTAAAATTATCATAACCCAATCATTTCACCTCCGAACTTTCTTGCATTGTCTCACACATGAGGTTTTTGGGGATACCTCATATCTAAACCATAACAATGCTAAAAATTAGAAATCACTGGACTTTCCAGGTGTTACATTCTATGATGATTCCTCCTCACGATATGTTTCCTCAACATGAGATTAAAGAGGGCTTTTGTGTGCAGTCTCTAACTGAGTACCAAATATCAAATCTTGGTCATACTGAACCCTGGACTCTGTCATAGATTTCTACCATTGACTGAGTCCTGAGACTGATCATCACTGACTTTGTCCTGGTTTTTTTAAAAAAGCTTTGAATTTTGCCAATGAGTACAGATAATGGAATCTGACTTAATGGGAATATCTGAGTACTCCAAATGCACTTTTAAGAACACTGGTATTTAAGAACCATAAGAACTCCTTAAGAATATTAAAAATCATTCATGGAAGATTCCATGAAAATTATAACCCAAACAGATTTCATCTATTCCAATGGCCCAGAAATTTAATCCTTAGATTTCATGTAATTCAATTCTGGGCTACTAATGGTAAAATAACAATGGTATTGTTTGAGTGCCTACTATGTTTCAAGTAACCCCTTTGGCACGGGGAATATTTTTTGATGTTTCCATCTACTAGAAACAAATCTGTGAAATAAGTACCAGAGGCATCACTGTGTCATGGGCAGACTGAGGCTCAGCGGTTAGGTCACTTGTCCTAGGTCACACAATGGTTAAATAGCAGAACCAAGATTTGTATTCAGGTCACCTGGCTGCAAAGGCCAGGCTCTTTTTCAACCTATGATTTAACAATTGCATCTGTTAGTTACTTTTCAGCTGTGAGCTCCTCCGCCATATGGCTGGTTTCTTCAAAGAAAGCAACTTTTAGTGAGGCCATAAGATGATTTAATATCAGAAGAAAGAACCCGCCACCTATGAACTGTGTCACCTGGACGTGATCCCTCAGTCTGACTCAGAGTCTCTGTACTTCTACAGCCTATGACTGGACCTGGCTTAGGATAGGAACTCAGGGAGAAAGCACAGTTCCCTCTTCTGACCCTTGGCTTCCTTGTTTATGATATAGAGATAGATGGTTGTGATGGTCTGCATGCACTCCAGACATCGGCAACTGCTGTTGGCTTCCAGGAGGCCTGCTCAGGGCCTGGCATTCTGCATGAGCTTTACAAATACCTTAAATATGTTTTGTTTTCCACTGAAATTCATGCACCCTCTGCCCCCTGTTCCACTCAAGGAAAATCTGCACAGATTGAGAGCAGCAGTCCTGATTTCTCCTCCCTCTAAGTTCCTTCTTGCATCCTCCCAGTGTGAACTGAGTCTCACCTCCTATCTCTCCAGACACATCAACAAGCCATGCATGGCCACAACCCCGGCTAAAGGCCCTTGTCTCAGACAGAGCTGGCAGCTGCCTCCTCTTATTGGCAGCACATTTATCATCTTGAGGAAAATATTGATGGATAAGAAACCCTGGACAGGCAGCATGTCTTAGCTGTGTGCACAGCCTGAAGTGAGATCTGAGGTGCTGGTTCTGGGTCACTCTGGGAAAAAAGGAAAGGTCATCCTGTGGAGAAAGGCCCATGCTCCAAGGTTTCTGACAAAATCCTAGGGATGACTGTGTCTAGCACATAGTAAATGTTCAATAAATACGAGTTGGATCCAAATCAAATAAACCCTTTGAACGAGGCCTGGTGGGTTCTCACTTGTCCAAAAGCTTCATCTTACAGATGGAATCCAGGAAGGGAACTGATCTGCTCATCACATAGCAAATCAGCAGCAGACACCAGATTAATAAAGTAAGTGGCTCACAAATCTCACATCAGAATGCTGTCCCTTGTGCCACACCACCACTAGGACAGATCCTCAAATTTCTGGCCAGATAGGGTAATCTGACAAACTGGATTATAGCTGAAGTATAATGTGATAAACCTAGAAGTTTCCCCCAAAGACGTACTTTCAGCGTCAATCTCTGAGGGAATGCATTCTCTGGAAGGGTCGGCCAGCATGGGTGTCAATGGTGGTGGCAAATGCTGTGACCTGTGCAGCCTGTGCAGCCTGTCCTCCCCACTGCTGCAGGCAGGGCTCCCTCCCTGTGCAGCATTGGTGTGGCTGTGGATCATGTGCTTCACCAACAGGCTCCCACAGCCCTCTCCAGCCTCATTGCCTCGCACTCCTCATCTTGCACCCCCAGGCCCAAACTGGTCCAAAGGAGGAAAGCAGCTCTCTTAACACTTGCACTTTACACATGCTACTTGCTGCTGAAAAGGCCCTTTGCTCCCTTCTTATCTTTCTAGACTAGGCCTAAGTCATGGTGCTTCCTTGCTGCATCTACTCCCACCCCTCAAGGCCAGGTTAGATGCCTCTTCTCTCCACCTGGTAGGCTCCTCTTTATCACCACTGTCCTGTTGTTACTCGTCTGCCCATCTCCACCATAGTGGAAATGTCCCCAGGCACAGGCCATGACTATGGAGCTCTGTTCCCTTGGAAACCAGAATAGGGCCTGGCATGAAGTAGTTGCTCAATTTGTGCAGCCTTGGGTTCTAGACCCCTCCTATCATAGAGGTTCCAAATGCAGCTGCTTCCCAGGGACTGTTGTTTAGAGCTCTAAGGCCACACACAGAGATCTACTCCCTCTGCTCATGAAAGTTGTTTAGAGATTTGGCCAAGGAGCATATGCATCTAAATGTTCTTTTTCCAAAAAAAATCACCCCTATGTTCCTCATAGGTCTTAATTTTGGGCCAGGTGATCAACCAGCCTGGTTTGCCCATAGCTGTCCTAGTTTCAGTACTGAAAGTTCTCAGTCTCAAGAAAACCAGGACAGTTGGCAAACTTAGCTTTGTGTTCCTCTTCCAACCTGGTTCTGCAGGGGCCATGCACCATTTACTGATATTTTACATAGGGTAGGGTCCAGAAATAAACACAAAGATCCAGGGCCCAAATCACAATGGAGGGTAAACAAAGGCCAGCATCTCCTTGCTCCACAAATTTGTTTCTGTCCCTGAAGGGACCCAGCATCAATTTTGGCAGGAAAGTGGACATGAAGATAGACACATAACCTTATTGGTCAGCATTGAATTTCATAGTGTCAATTAAGAAGCCTAAACCATTTTATTACATAGAAAACCTCATTCCCCAAATCTCTACTCCCAAAGCTGCTTTTGTTTTGTTTTATAGATCTATCACTATAATAAAATACTGCCGAACCAGCCTCTTTCCCCCAGACAAGCATTCTGGGCATTTCCCCATTCAGCCATAACTTACTGAGCACCTACAGTGTGGCAGGTGTCTCTCTCATTGTCCTTCGAACTGGTCAAAATTAAGCCCAAACCTGCAACTGGTTGGAAGTGGTCATGGGTCAAGTCCTCCCACTTGGGGAACTCTCCCCACATTTGTGCAACAAGAAGGTGGGAACACTAGCAAATTGTGTACATGAGTGTGTAAGTGAACCTGAAAACAAACAGGTTTGAGTTACTTAGAAACCAGCCAGGATTTCTTCTGACCATCAGCTAACAACCATAATCCTGAAACAGTATCAACTCTCCTTACCATCAGCTTGGTTTCCATGGAGCCTTGCAGTGGTGCTAAGCAAAGGCGGAAAGGTATCACTATAAAGTAACTTTACAACTTTGTAATTTGTAGCTCTCTGCTGACAGTAATATTAACAGCATCTCGAATTATGGCTATAAACTTGCAAACAGTGGATAAAACTCTTAGAAACCTCATCTTGAGTGATGAGGGAGGTTGGGGGAAGGTAATGACATTTTGGTTTTCCAGGCTTGGGCAGGAGACATTCAGAAATCAGGGGCACACTTTGATGTGGAAGTGGGAGGTAGTTGGTCCAAAACAGGACTCACAAAAGGCAAAGCAGCTCAGCCAGGCACCGCAGAGAGCAGGTCTAGGTGGCATCTGACAGCTGTTCCTGGATGATCAGAGAAGGTAGATAGGTTAGTGTAGGGGGTGGGTGCTAGGGAAGGGTTCTAGGAGCTGGAAGACAAGGAAGAGCTGGCTGGTGAGTCCCAACCTCTGAGACTCAGAAGAGAGTCCTGTTCTTCAGGGAATGGAGGGAAACACGGGCTAACTGCAGAGCAGAGAGCAAGACAAAAACCTGGAGGGCAGAATGGAGAGAGCAGCCCTTTCCAGCTGGATTAATCTGAGTTTCAATTCTCACTCGACCGCTTAGTAACTGCACAGCCCTGGGCAAGTTATTTGCTTTTTCTGAGCTTCAGTTTCCCTACTTCTTCTATCTCAAAGGCCCAAATCAAATGATTCTTTATGTTCATCCATCCATCCATGTATTAATCCATCCATCCATTTACATGCCTACTTGCCTACCTATTGATTTGGAAATAAATGAAGATCATATAATTTTATCTCCTAATCCAAATGTAGGCAAATTAGGACAGATATAGACTTCCCTAAACCTATGTGGCCAGACAGAGGCAAATCCAAGGCTCCAGTGCTGGAATCCTGACTCTCTTCATGGAGCACATTCTCAATGTTATTATGTTCACGACTACTATGGCTATTATTAGCCATTTATTGGTTCATTCCTTCATTCAGCCAGTTGTTGAGTAAGCATTCATATTTAAAGATCAAACTCCAGTCTATATCTGTAGGGAGGAGAAAAAAATATCAACAGATCTCAGTAATGTAACCTCTGGTTCCCAAGGCCCTGCGGTTGGAGCTCATTTTTGCTTGTGAAGCTTAGCAAAGCTATGACCCTGGGTGTGACCAATAAGAACTAAGAAGACCTAGATACCTTTAGATGTCAACAAGTCAGACCTGACTGCTTTCTACTCCTTTGTCCACTTAAAAAGTGAAGCTTCCCCCTCTTGAATGAAGTCCCAGTTCCCCAGAGTCACACACACTGATAATTCCTTGGAAAAGCACCAATCACAGAACTCATCTTCCCCGTGGCCTGGCAGGTGCCAGGTGGGGGTGGGCCAGGGCCTCCTTCCACTTCCTTCATTCATTTGTATCCACCAGAGTGTCCCTAGATCAGGCTCTGGCTAGAGAGGTGGTCACTTAACCAAGGTCACATAGCTTTGCAAGGGAGCATGGGGCACTAGGCCATACTGGAACTGGGATCCTGACACCATGATTGGAATTCTTTTCACCAACTTACAAAGCAGAAGCCTACCTGGATAGTGCCCACCAAGACCATTGGTTCCCTTGTTGTGACTTGAACCTATTATGAACCTTTCTAAAGCCCCCTATTTCAGGCCCATAGAGCCATCTTTCTACCAAAATTCTCAGTCTGGATGTCACATGAGCTCCTTATACTCCACATGTCACACACAGAACCCAAACAGCCCCCCTGCAGCCCCTTTCCCCACTAGTCCATGCCTTAGTGACTGGCCCTATCATCCACCATGTTGTTCAAATCAGGAACCTGCCACCCTTCTTGACTCTACTCTTGACCCATGTCCAAACCATCAGCAATATACTCAACCCCACCTATTATGTATTGGGACACATCAAATGGAATGTTTTCACTCGTGGTTTCAGCTGAACTCCCAAGACCGTAAATGCCACATTTCAAAGTAAGGAGTGAGACCACCATGCAGGACTTGCAAAAGAAAACCCAAGACCAGCTGTGTGAACTTCAGCTCACCTACCTTTACTTAAGAGTCACAGTGACCCTGACAGAGGTGAACGACCAGACCACCAGGGGCTGAGGAAGGGACCATAGGCTACTTCCTGGAGGATGCTCCTGCCCATGGCAGTAGGTGTTCAGCACAGGAGAGGGCACATCTGAAGTTGCTCATGAGAGCGTGCCGTGCCAGCTCACCAGAGCCCTGGCCACTTAGGCCTTTCTGCCCCTTTCCTTCTGAGCCTCAGAGGAGAGCATTAGGGGAATAAGTCAGTGAGACTTTCACTCCCTCGATCACCATGACATAGGCCTGAGCCAGAGGATGGAGAAGGTTTTGCTTTGAAGAGATCTGATGGTTTTGATTGGACCAGACATAGTAATTGCTGAACGGAGACTGTTTTGTGACTAGAATTAATTAGGGAACTTTTAATTTCCTGAGAGTGATTGGAAACTCATGGGGCCTGCCAGAGCTTTTGTATCTCTAGATCTATAATCTACATCCATCTATCTATAAGGACAATGGAGACAGACAATACAGTGGTTTCAGGGTCGCAGCTGGTGAGCATTGTGCATTCCATGCCCCTGTCCACCTCCCACACGCCTTGTGCCTTCTCTTCATGGCTGGCTCTGCCTGCATTTATTGATCACTGGTCATTTCTGGCCCAGTCCCACCTACCCTCTAATACTTGTACAGAGCATCCTCTCTCTGGCATCTGGGCTCTCTCCTGTACTTCTCCCTCTTCCAGGAAGGCTGCTCCACCTCTTCTCTCCCTGCCTGCATCATTCTCACCCCAGAGCTCTGAGCCTTAGTTTCTGTTCCTCTGAAAAGGTCTTCTTCCCACTCCCAACCCAGCTTGGTTAACTGACTCCCTCTCCCAACCAGCAGAGCTTCCCCTTGCCAGACCCTTTATCCCTCTGTGATGTGTGGTCTCTTTACCTTTCCTCCTCCCCTCAAAACTGTCTTTTGAAGGCAGAAGCTAAGCCTTATTCATCTGTCTCTTCCTGCTGTCTAATGAGTTTTGCTGGGTAAATGACTAAATTAATGATATCTGCAGTGTTTGATAGATGTTTCACGGGACCCTGTGCAAAGGATATAGTGGGGTCTGAATTGAGACCAATCCAATTAACTGATTGGAAATCTTGGCATCTTCTCTTGGCCAGCTATACCTCTCCCCAGAGCCAGCTTTATCAGGTTTCATCATGGCCACAGCTACGAGCCTGGGTGGAAACCAGTCTGTTCAGGACCCAAGGTCTCTGTACTCAATGTTTTCCCATCCATTATGTCGAAGTGCTATTTCCTCTTGGCTTGTGACCATACCATAAACAAAGGCCAGAGAAGCTCTAGGGTTACTTTATGATTCCAGTTTAGCCTTCTCGCTCTCCTTTTAAATCATTTGAACAGAGCATATTTATTACTTGACAGGCCAGTAAAATGTAAATAGGGTTTGCTGAGAATGGTCCAAAATTCTCAGGAATTTATCACTTCACAACAACAACAAAATCAACAAATGACAGGCAGAAAAGACAAGAGAGCTAATATTTAAGAGCACCCAGTATGTGCTTAGTGATTTATCTTTCATGAGAACATGGATTTTCCCAGGCAACCCTCACAACAACCCTGAGAAATAGATAATTGTTATCTTCATTTCACAGATGAAGAAACTGAAGTTCAGAGTGGTTAAATAATGGGGTTGGAACCCTCCATGAGAATGAGGCAAGGCAGAACTCACATTCAGGACTCTGACACCAGCACTGTGTTCTTGCCACAAGGTAGACAGGCTAAAGTCCCAGAGGACACTAGCCAGGGCCTAGCAGAGGCCTGTCAGGATGTCCCTCCGTTAGGTTCTGTTGAAAGCTATGGGCCATCCTCCCAGAAAACAAATTGTCATCACTCACAGCTTTGCATACATTTTAGGATTACCATGGGTTTTCCTGCAGCCCATCCATGAGCCTGGCAACTAAGAACCCCTAAACTGAAAGGACAAAAGTAGCTATTAGCTTGGCCTCATCAGCTGCCTAGGATACTTTTTCTTTATTTCCACAGTTAGATTAGAAACTCTTATGTGCATAGAATCACTAAATCTTAAGGCTCATGGATTCTTGATTTCATAAATTCATCTAATCATAGAATTCATAACTTACACTTTAGAATTAGAAAAATCTTAGAATGTCAGAGCTGGAAGAGATCAGAGTGATCAAGTCCATACATAATCTTCCACAACAACTCCAACAGGTAGGAGATGTTGGACTTGAGCCTAAGAGAGGACGGGGCTAGCTTGAGGCCACTGAGGCACAGTGGTAGAGGAAGGATTCAAACTGCCATTGCTGACTTCAAAGCTAGATCTCTGTGTTATAAACAGGCAATAGAAGGAATGCCGTGTGGCCTGCAAGGAGTTGGGAAAAGTAAGCAGGATCATTTATGGAGCACCTCTCAGATTCCAGTGGATATGCGAGGGTTGCATACATCGTAATCCTTCCACCCTCCCAACAACCCTGCAGTGTGGCTGTGGCTTTTATTTTACAAACAGGGAAATAGGCATAGAGTGGTCAGATAACCAGCCTAAAGTCACAAAGCTAGGTAAACATCAGCAACTACATCCATTGCTCTATTTCCCTGTAGGCAAGGAAAGTCAGAGGTCAAGGCCCAGGTCATTTTTAGCTAGTGTTTTTCCAGGGAGGAAAACTGAATAGCTACATATGTTCTGATCTGGATACTATTGTCAGCCTGGGTGAAATATCCCTCAGGATTCCCTGCCTCCACCAGCCCTTCCCTGATCTCATCCAACATCTTCTGGCTAACTAATCTGGTCTCCATGAATCCTGGTCACTGGGAAAGGGCCACTCTGGACAGTAGACACAAGAAACTCTATGACAGCAAGTGCCCATCTCTCCAGTGTGTGAACCAGCTGGCTGGCATCTTGTGGTGACCTCACC
The DNA here is from genome assembly GCA_004024805.1 of Geosciurus inauris. Classification (NCBI taxonomy): domain Eukaryota; kingdom Metazoa; phylum Chordata; class Mammalia; order Rodentia; family Sciuridae; genus Geosciurus; species Geosciurus inauris. The sequence continues at coordinate 59,255 of PVHX01004229.1, read as the reverse complement.
AAGGGCCTTGGCCCCATAAATCCTGTCAATGCAACCCTGCCTTCTTGAACATAAACACTGGACTTCATTCACATTCACAGAAGCCTTTAAGTGTCTTGACCAATAGTCACTTAATGTTTAGAGGACACAGACATATAGGTTATTTAGCCTCATCACAGCTCAGTGAATCATTATGTCCTCCTGTTACAGATTTGGAAACTGAGGCACAGTGGAAGTATAGAACTGCTCAAGGTGGCCCATGTAGTTAGCAGAGCCTGAGCCAAGATTCAGACCCAGATGGGGCTGAATCTATGTGGCTGTTCTCTTTGCATAACACTATACTTCTTTTGGAATAACTCTAATTTCCACTGCAGAGGCTAGAAATGTGTGAAAGTCCTCCATCACTTTGTAAATGTGAGGAAGCTCACCTCAGAGAGTCTAGAGGACTTGCTGAAGGGCACTCTCCGGGAAGAAGCTGGTGCAGTCATCAGAATCAAGTCTCCTGACTCCCTGTCTGGAGGACACTTTCTCCCAGACCATATTGCCCTTCCCATCAGACCATGTAATTCCTTTTTCTGATTGGGACATGGAGCCAGCAGCCAACAAAGATCACAATCTGTCTGCCCGAAGTTTCCCTCTGTTATGAGAGTTTAAAAAAATATGCATTTCAAACAGGAGCCCAGTTAAGTCACCCTGTGTGTGTTGAACTGACTGCACTTTCCTGGAGCAACTCTGGTGTCTTCTTCCCACCCTCTGGATGACGGAATGAGGCAGGGCAGCTCCAACAGCACCCCGGCCTGTTCAGCTGTGCAATCTCTCCACTCACCCTTGATTCCATCTATCACCAGCTCCTGTGCCCCACTGCCACCCATCTATTACCAAGTCTTCTCAGCTCCACATTCTAAATACTCTGCAGCCACTGTCCTACCTAAGCCTGAGCTCTCTCCCACCAGGACTGCCCTAACAGCCTCCTAACACAAGTCCCTGCCTCCTCCAATCTATTTTTTCCACAGAGGCAGGGTGAATTTCCTCTCCAATTTAAAATCTATTGCTCTTCATTGCCTTCATAGTCAAGTTCAAATTCCTTATGGCCTACCATTTCATTTACCTCTTGAAACCCTTCAGCCTCACTGCACCACTTACAGCTCCTGTTTCCACCCCCTCCTATCCCCCCAACCCCATAGGACTAATTTCTATCCAATCTTAAAACTCAGCTTAGATGTGTCTTCCTCAGGAAAGCCTTCCCTGACTCCAGGACTATTTTGAATATTCCCTCATTTGCATGTAAAGACATTTTTGTCACTGCAACATTCCCTGTGCCTTACCTGGCCTGTGGGAGGCACCAAATATATATTTGTTAAATGCCAGTGTCCCATGGTTTTCTGTAATTCCTCCACTGCAAAAGGTATCATGAATATTTTAATTGTATGTTTAGTTTCCATCTCCCCAGGTAGAATGAAAGCCCTGTGAGCCAGGAGCCATGCCTTCTTGCTCAGTATTTTCCCCTAAGTGTCCCATATGCTTCCTGGCATATACTAATGGTGCGTTTACTTTTGATGAATGACAACTAGTTATTGAGGAGCCTGGGCTGAAGGAGGGGTATTCTACTAAAAGTATATTTATTTCCACCATAAAAGCTTGCCAGAGGTACTGAGAGAGAGTAAGTAAACCCATCCAACTGGACATCAGACGACAAGACAAGCCAAATTCAAACCTCCTCTGGAGGGCCCATGTCTCACTGTGAACTGCACTTCAGAATCCCCTTGGATGCACACGCTCAAACTCTTTCCTCTACCTCCTCTGCCACAATCTCATAGGGATAGTAAAGTAGCTGCGGAGTGGAATTGACCTACGCGTGTGTTAAGGAGGTAGGAATCCTGGAGAAGTTAGCGCCACACACCATCAACTGTGTGGAAGGGGAAAGAGGGTAGCATGACTCCTCAGAGCTAGCCAGGCCTTGGGAAACTACAGATCTCCACTGCAGAGCAAAGCCTGCTCCCTGGCCTGACCGAGCCAGCTGGGTGGAAAGGAGAGTTCAACAGTCTTGGTGGCCATGGGGAGAGGACTCTCAGTTCTTACTATGATCTCTCCAGTGTTCTACAGGGTCTGTACCACTGCCCTGACACCAGCCTGGGCCTTGCTGGCCCTGACCTGAGGGCACTGCCCTGCCTCCCTCGTGCACAGCAAGACAACCGGGAGCCACCAAGCTGCAACCTAGTCTTGCTGCAACCTAGTCTTGCTGCAACGAGAAAAGATGTTTTCCTGCACGGAGTATGATGGTATGATGGGAGCTCCATAAACACTCACCAAGGGCTGAAAAAGGCTCAAAGGACACCTACCTTTCTAGTGGAAGGAGTATTTGCATGTATAGTGAAGCTGCTGTATCTGCGTGTTCTGTGTCCATGGGTTGGTTCTGCCTCCAAGATCCAACCAACCGTGGATAGAAAATATTTGAAAAACATGGGCCTGTACTGAATATGTACTGCAATTTCCTTGTCATTATTCCCTAAATAATACAGTATAACAACTATTTGTATAGATTTATATTGTGTTAGATATTATAAATAATATAGAGATGATATATACAAACGGTACCATTTTATATGAGGGACTGGAACATCCAGGGATTTTAGTGTCCATAGGGTCTTAGAAGCAATCTCCCAGATACCCAGGGACAACTGTATGTGGATTTTATTCCACGTTTTCCTCCTCTCCCCAACTATAATTCTTTCTCTGAGAAAAACAAGAGTTGGGAAAGCAGAAAATGATCAACTAAATTACAAAAAATAAGTGAAAGCAGAATCTATCACAATCTATCACAGTCCTGATGCAGGGACTTTGAAATTAAAATCAACACTTGGGAAACTAGAATTACTAAATACTACCTAAACAAATCCAGCAGGCTGGAAGTAACCTTTAATTTAATCATGGCAAACTTAGCAGTTTTCAGAGAAATTTTATGAGAAAACTAAGGAGAAGCAATTTGTCAAGGAAATACAAAGGCAAAGAGAAAGATGCACAGAGGATGAGAGAAAGGGAAGGCTGACAGGAGGTGAAGAGAAGAGAAAGCAGCAGCACGGAAAGAAGAGAGGAGAGGAGAGGCAGGCACGGAGGGGATGGCGGGATGAGACACAGGGAGAGAAAGGCAGCAGGGGTAAGGGGGGAGGCAGAGGGAGGGGGAGAGTGAGCAAGAAAGGAAAAATAGCAGAAAAAGCGAGAGAGCAGGTGCACGAGGAGACAGATGAGAGAGGAAGTCAAGTTTTATGTGATCAGGGCTAGAAGGAGGAGCTAAGGTCACCAAGCTCTTCCTCAGCAACCCTGGAGCATCATCTAACCTGGGCACTTACACACTTCAGATGCCAGAAGACTCAACAGTGGGGTGGGGAGAAACATAAGCAGCAGGAGCACTAGGAAGTCCATGGGTTCAGGGGGCCTGAGGAAGACTTGGGTCTGGAAGGAGCAGTTGCGGGATGTCCACGTGAAGGGCATATGAAGGGCAAACAGGACGATCCAAAGCCACCACCTCCACCCTCCCCTCAGAGTCTAGTCCTTTCCTGAACTGGAATCCTGATTTCTGACCTGCTAGTAAATCCTGGCAGACTTGGATTCTCCTGCCTGGATGAGACTAGCCCAGAGCTGGGTGGGGATCTGCCAAGGATACAGGCTTCTTCAGTGTAGGGCACAGCAGCCGTGGTGCCCCCAACGATGTAGCTGTAGAAGGAGACCTCTAGGGTGTAGCAGTAGGAAGTATGGTCCAGAAGACCACCCAGGAAGCGCCGGCCAGTTCCTGCCTTCACGGCATCACGGTTGAAGGATGTGCTAGACTGAAAGAGGAAGTAGGGAGGAGAGAATCAGGCCTGGGTACCTGCTGGCTATTAGATTTTGAGTAGATCTTACAACACTTCCTGGTCTCAGCTTCCTCTCCAAAAAGTGGGATATTAATACCACATCTCAGGATTATTATGAGGACTGATTGAATAAACAACATAATTAAGTGAATGATACAGCAGAGCTCTTGGGGCAGTGTAACTGCTGCTCAACAACTGTCTGTGGAGACTTGAATGGGGACAGATGGAGCAGGAAACGTAGACTGGGAACAAGAAGCAACTATATTATGATGATGATCAGAATTAAAATTTTGAGAGTGCTTTCAACTTTATAATATTGATCCCCAGGCAGTATCCCATTTAGGCTTCAAAAAAGTGGGTGTGAACATTTCACCTCTCTATAGATGATGAAACTGAGGCTTAAAGAGATGGAGCAAGTAAACCAGACAGCAGATTTAAACCCAGGACCAAGTGACTCCAGGTTCCCACTAGAGCTTCTGAACTCATGTCCAATATCACCGGAGGGTAGGGATCATGGCTGCATCTTCACTAGGGTGTTGGCAGTACCCATCAGAGTAGACAGACAGGTCAGACTCTCTCTTCAAACACATGCTCCACCACCCCCTGGTGGTTATGCTACAGGGCCTGCCTCCAAGCTGAGGCAGTCCTTTTTCTCCCCAGTTCTTGTTATCACACCAGAAAAATTTCAGGCGTGTTAATCAGAGTAGCATGCATGAGTTTCTTAGAAAAGGGAGCATTCTCAAGGGAGAGGGTGGGTCTGCTTAGAGAGAAGGATGGGGTGCCCCTTCTGCCCTCTGGTTTTATTGGGGTTCCCAGGGAAGTTTCCAAAGAATTCCAACCAGGTCTACCTCTTGACTTTTAACTGACAGCAGGAGGACTGCACATGACAACTTTTGGTCACTTTGACTCATGCTAACCAGTTTTAATTGGAATCTTTTCTTACAGATTTTATGATCGGGGGATCCCTGTCTCCCTGAGTTCCGGGATCTAGACTATGTAAAGGGTCACAAAAGTCCCCCCACCCCCACCCCAAGGTAACTTATGCTCTTTTCTTTGCACTTTGGTCCTGCATCCTGCATTTCTCCTGCAGATAACAGGTTGTTTGCTGAGGAATATAGCATATCCTGTTGACCTAAACCAGGCAAGGCTGCAGGTAAATTGTTTTTTTGTTTTGTTTTGTTTTGTTTTTACAAAAGAAAGCATGCGGGGTTCAGCACAGTGGGCCCAATTTATAGAATTGCTTTCTTAACCTCTTGTTCCCATAGCTCTCATCTGTCTATTCCCTATCAGTGTGATAGCAGGAAAGTGGCCTTGTTTGTCCAACCTCTCTTTGGTTGTTAGATTTTATAGATGTGAAAAAAACATCTTGTTCACAGAGTTGTGAGGGTCAGTCTGCTGAAGGTTCTAGGGTGTTCTGTGTGAACCCATGGAAATCTAAGTGAATGAAGACTGTGGTTTTAATAAGAGGATGCGTGTCATATTCAGAAGGAGATAAGAGAAGTAAGAGAGAAGGAAAACAGAGATAAAGACAGCGAAAGAAACAAAGACGTGTGTGCAATATGAGGTAAAAAGATCAGAAAATCATAAAATGGTAGATCTGAAAGGACTTTGAAATCCATGTGGTGAACTACTCTCCCATTTTGAAATTAGGCGTTGAGGATCAGAGCAGAGGCAACGATTAGACCTGGCTAGATGCCCTTGACCCCAGCTCTGAGCTCCCAGGGGGACTACATGGCAGGAACATCATGAACGAGCCCAGAAATAAGGCTCCTGGGCTGGGCCCCTTTTGTTGGTCCTGAAACCTCACCCCTGTGGGGTTCTCTGAAACAGAAGACACAACTTCCAAGTAACCTGGACCCGGGAGGCTGCAACCTGCTCTGAATTTGCAGTAGTTTCAAAAAGACAGGATTGTAGAGGTTCCTATAGAAACAAGGATGGCTATTTTTGTCCCTTAGTTGCAAATGGGCAGCTACCTGCTTCCATTCTAGCCCTAAATGCTAGGCAACCTTTCAATAGATTCTTAACTTTTCTGATCCATAGACGTCTCTTGGGTATAAAGAGAGGACTAGACTAAATGATCTCCATTTCCTTTCCTGTTCTGACATTCAAAGATTCTGGGATTCAAAGTGCACTTTACCACACAGAGATATTCATCATTTTCACTAATGTCCAGCCTGAAGCTACAGGCAGGTGAGTTTTCAGCTCATCAACTTCAAAAATTGCTACAACCTTTGTAGGTCTCTCCTCCTCTGGCCACATGGAAATAACAAAGCCCAGAGATTTAGTATCAAAACAAAGTAAAATGTGCAAACAGTTTCCCATGTCCCCATGCCACGTGCTGATCCCCATCCTTATCTGCCCTTCCTGTTCTTTCACAATATTGCTTTGCGCTATCAATTTTTCTAACTCCTGCCTAGGAACCTCTCCAGCCTCCTCACACCCGTCTCTGGAGTTTGTTGAGGTCTTTCCTGGCTGCAAGGCACTTTCATATCTATAGCTGCACATGTTCACCAGGACACATGAGACGTGCAGCTGTAGATATGGAAATCATCACCCAACAATTGTCGACAACAAAATTGAGGCCAAGAAAGAGTCACAGAGGAAGAGAATGGTGGGCGAATGACCCCTTGTACTAAAAGAACTGAGGGAGATGAAAACAGACCCTGGGCTGGGGCTGGCATGTGGGAGGCATCAGTGAGTTTCTGTCCCTCGTTAACGCTGGAGTCAGATCCGCTAAACAGATGCCAGCGCATCAGACCAAGTGCCCCCTTTTCAGGGTCTCCCTCCTTGACTGGTCATGAGCAGCTTGAGGGCATGGTCATGGCTCATTTACCTCCATCTTTATCACCCACACAAGACTTGGCACTGGGTAGATGTCCCATGAAGGTCAAACCAAACTGAACTGAGCCAGAAGAAAAAGGGGGGCAGGAGGAGGCACAGAGGTGTGGAGGGGGCGGGAGCCGGGTATGCAAGAGCTCTTGACTTACATAGGAGAAGTCCTCGGCGTTCTGGCAGAGGAGCTTGGGGAAAATGGCCTGCCTCTGGAACCGCTCCTCATCCTCAAAGATATTGCCATACATGAAGCCATTCATCATGGTGGAGTGGGCATGGATGTCAATGTAGAACTCCAGGCTTGTTTTCTGTTGAGAGAAAGAATAACAAATGAGAAGTCTGGGACCAGAGAGCTTACCTTAAAGGGACCAAGCACCACACACACACACACACACACACACACACACATCCTTTGAAGCTGGCCCTGGGTGTCAGCAGACATGGCAACTATCAGCAGTGTGGCCAGAGGGACTGAGACAGGTCGGGATCAGTTTCTCTCTTCTCAGGGTCTGAGCACTGCCATTAGCATCCCTCTGTAGGGGTCTTCTGAAGAAGTGAAGTTTTGTTGGGTTTAGTCATGATGTTACTTAGAACAGTGAACAAAATCCTGGTTAGACATTAGTAGAATGTATTCCTCTGATTAATAAGAAATACCTTTCAAATAACACCATTGTATTTACTTTGGGCCTACTTTCAATTTTACCCTAAAATCACCACTTCTTGCTAGCGGTCCCTGTATAAATCAGTCTCCCACTTTTGAGCCTCGGTTTTCTTATCTGAAAAATAAGTATTTTAATTCCAATCTTCGAAGTTATACTGGAAAGCCAACACGGTAATAATAATAATTACTCTCATTTTCTACATACTTAATGCATGCCAAGAACCATTCTGGGAGCTTTGCATAAAAAGTCTTAGTTAATTATTTTATTTAACTCATAACCTGATGCCACACCTACTACCCAATAACATAAAAAGGGAGAGCGTACTTGGGAAGTCTTTGTAATCCATAAATAACATTGACTAGTCTTTCTTTGCATTCTACTTGTCCACATTAAGATACTTTTTAGCTTGATATGGTATTATGTTTTGAGCTTCCCTGAGAGTAGGGGAACTGTCTATAAAGAAGCTCAGTTCCTATAACTGAAGGATGCAACCATCGGCAGAAGGACTGAACAAACAACTCAAAGAGATTACCCAGACACCCCAACGGACTGGCAAAAACTGGAGGGACTTTTAAACCATTAGATCTTCAATGTCCCTCCAATACAAACGTCTCTTCCTATCTATCAACCCAATATATATGTACCTGTTAGTCCTTTCCAAGAGTAATGGGAGGACCCAGATGTGGAAGGGACTTGCTCAAGCTCCTGGAATAATTGGGACTGACACCCAGGCCCCCTGACCTCTGGTACAGTTAACTTGTCATTATCAGTGGCCAACATGAGAAATAGCCGAGGCAAATGCTGGCCACCTCTCTGTCTCCTTCCTGGTACACAGTCCTGGGAAAGAAGAAAAGTCCACATTTGAACGAATTCTCCCTCCTTGGGACACTTTCAAACGAAGTTAAAAACAAATGAAAACCATGTTACTTCTAGAATGTGGGCTTGATGACTGTCATTTCATTTGCCTCAGAGTTGGAGTGAAAAATTATGTCTCACTGAGCTCCCAGTTCTCTGGGTAGCATAAGCTGTCTTTTGAGAGATATAAGATGCACTGCTCTGTGTGATATTAAACTCATCATTTTCAGCTTTGGAGGTGGAATACACAATGATTCAACAGGAGCCCTATAAAAGTCATCTTTGCAATTTTATTTTCTTCAATTGTCTGTCTTTTCCTCTGAGCTTTTGATGAGCTGCAGAGGAAAGGAAGAGGTAGAGAGATGACTTAAGAAATGTGAGAGGAAAAACCAAAGTTTATATCTCCAGATGTCAGGAGCGAGAGAGGGCCTTGGAAATCAGTTTCTCTGACCTTTCTCAGATCAGCCCTGAGTGGGGAGGTTGCTTGCTCAAGTGTGGCCAGCAAGCTGGTGGAGGAGCAAGAACTGGAACCAGGCTCTTCTGATAACTACCTAGTGTGGTGTCCCTTGTCCCCCATACCTGGCACTTCATACCTGACAGCTGATGAGACTTCACTTTCAATAACCAGCAGGTGGAATGTAATTGGTTGATTCACATCATCCCAAAGTGAAAAAGTATGAAACAATTCACAGTAAAAAATCTCCTTTCCACCTCCCTCCTCCAGTGGCTCAGTTTTGCTCTCCAGAAGCAACTAATGTTATCAGGTTGGTCTGGATCCTTCTGGAGGGAGTTTGCATATATTCAAGTAAATATTTTCCCCTCTTCCAAATGCTAGTACCCTAAACACACTATTCAGGTCTGCTTTTCTTTCCTCTGACTATATTGGAGGTATCTTTCTCAATAAATAAAAAGTTTCTTCATTTTTTTAATAGCCATATATAAACAAACCAGTTCCCTATTGGCAGGCATTTAAGGTATTTCCAGTCTTCTCCCGTTATAAACAATGCTTTAGGGATGAACTTTGCATATACAGCATGTCACACATATGCTATTATGTGGAATTTCCATATTCTACACACATTTACAATTCTGATAAATATTGACAGATTGATCTTGGAAGGGCTAAGATACTCTTAGGCAAGAACTAGTGTCTCTTTTACAATTACCTTGGCAACATGGTTGGAATCAACATTTTTTTTTCAAAATTTGCCAATTTGATTGTTAAAAATACTGTCTAAGATTATTTTAAGTCTGAATTTCTTTTACTGTATCTTTTATTATATGACTACACATCATTTCATATATTTAATAACTATTTGCATTTTCTTTTCTATGAATTAATCATTTCTTTCCTATACCCATTTTAAGAAATTAAGTTGTTATGCTTTATTTCTTACTGATTTACAGAAGCCATATATTAGAGAATTAGCCTTTATAAGTACAAATATTTTTGTAATTTGTCTTTTAACTTTACTTCTGTTAGTACATTTTTCCATGCAGAAATTTTTATATGTTAATTTTTATATGTTCAGATTTATCAGTCTTTTGAGGTGTCTGGGTTGAATACTTTTACTGTTCTTTTTACAATTGTATTATTTATTTTTAAATATTTAGTTTCTGTTTCAATTTACATGAATGTAGGTTCTGAGGCAAGTGTTAAATTTTATTGTTCCAACACTATCTATTGAATTGTGCATGTTTTCCCCACTGACTAGAAAATAATTATCACATAATTTTTGTATATACTTTGGTTTAATTTTAGACTTTCTACTCTGTTCTAATCAGTTGTCTATGTTCAGTGTCACCCAGTTTTAATTATTTTCTGTTTATATGGTTTTATATTTGGGGAGCTTCTGTCACCTCATTATGCTTCTTTATCTGAACTTTCATGGATTTTCTTCCACATTTACCTGTATGATCTTTATAATTAGCTTTTTGAGTTTTCCCTACCCTCCCAAATCCTGTCAATAGTTTCAATATTTATAAAATAATCATATTAAATTTGTAGATTAACGTTGGAAGAATTGACTCATGATTTTGAGCCTTCTCATTTATTCAAGCCTTCTTTTAGGTATAACAGGAAGTTTTTAAATCCAGGAAGTTTACATTTTAGTTGCTGTGATATTTGTTTTCATTAAATCTTCTCATTGGTCATTCTCTGTAAATGTAAAGGCTTTTTATTTTCAACATACAAAGTTTGAACCTAGGCTCTTTACTAATTCTGTTATTATTGGTTATAATCTCAAATTTGATTTTCTTTGATTTTCATTTGTTCAGAAAATAATTACTGAGTATTACTACTTGTTAAACAATACTCTAGGCATAGGGAGTATGTGCCTAGGGTATGCTGAGCACTAGGGACATAGCAATGTACACAGCAGAAGGCTCTTGACCTTGGAGTTTACCTTCTATTATGGTTTGGATGTGATGTGTCCCACAAAAGCTCATGGGTGAAAAAATGTGAGAAGGTTTAAAGGAGAAATGATTGGATTTTGAGAGCCTTAACCCGATCAGTGAATTAAGCCCCTAATGGAATTGACTGAGTCCTAACTGAAGGCAGATAGAGCATGGCTGGAGGAGGTGGGTCCTTGGGGGTGTGCCTTTGAGGTATATATTTTGTATCTGGTGAGTGGAATCTCTCTGTTTTCTGATCATCATGTGAGCTACTTCCCTCCGCCACACTATTCTGCCATTGTGTTCTGCCTCACCTTGATCTCTGAGGAATGGAGCCAGCTGCCTATGAACTGAGACCTCTGTAACTGTGAGCCCCCCAAAAAACTTTTCCTCCTCTAAAATTGTTCTTGTTGAGCCTTTTAGTCACAAAAGTGAAAAAGCTGACTAAAATACCTGTGGTAAGCAAAAATAAAATCAATCAATTAATAAGTATATAAGATGTCAGGAAATAATAATGCCATGGAGACAAAACTAGGTAGAAAACAAAAAATATCAGAGGTTCTAGAAAAACAGAAGTCTGAATTAAACAGGAGAGTTAGTCTTAAAGATCTCAGGTGGAAGGGTCTTCCAAGTAGAAATAAGTGCAAAAGTCATTTGTGCTTGCACATTTAAGGAATTGCAAGGAAGTGGAGACACCTAGAGAAGAGGGGTGAGTAAAGGGACAGTGTATTCTCTGTAATCTTGTCATTTGTATACAATAATTTTATCTCTTCTTTTTCACTTTTTTACTCCTAATTTGTTATTCATGTATAACTGCATTGGTTAGCACCTCAAAACAATCTAAAAGGTTAATTAATTTCTAAGTTTCCTTCCCACTCTGAGATTCTAGATACTGTAAATAAACTAGAAAACAGTCTAGAAAATTTACCTAATTTACCTCTGAGTTTGAGATTTTAGTTCTTATTTTCTATCCCCATATACAGTGCTTTGCTAGGAAAGCCTAAAGACATGTAGATAATAATTCCAACAATATCCTGATTAAGCTTTGTGCCAAAACTGACTTTATGAACTTGGGTTGGCCCAGTTAGAATAAAATATAAACCACAGAAGTGGGGGTTCTAGCTTTGATTCTAATGTTAACATAATTTGTGATCATGAATAAGAAGCAACTCTTTAAGGTGTTTCAATTACATATGTGTAAAACTGGTAAATGGATGGGATATGAGAGACTTAAACTTTTCATGATTTTTTCTTGTCCCCAGTTAAAATAAACCCCTCACTCTCTACAGTTTCTTGCTTGGGCTTTGATATCAGTACTTGCTACCATATGTCCATAGGTTGATAAGTTTGAGTTCCTGTGAATTCCTTAAGAACAGGGCCAGGTCTGATCCAAATCTTCTTACTTGCTCTTACTTGGCCTACTGTTGTAAGAGCTTTTAAAATTTATTTATTTAATTTATTATAATTTTATTGATGCTTTATAAATAGTAGTGGGATTCATTATGCCATATTTGTAGGTGCATATAACATAATTTGATTAATCTCATTCTCCAGTACCTTCCTTTTACTTCCCCTCCTCTCTTCCCATGACCCACTTGCTCTACTCACCTGATTTCCCTTTATTATTATTTTAATTAGTGAATTATAATAATACATATAGGTGGGATTCATTGTAGTATAATCATACATGTACATAACATAATTTGGCCTACTGAGAAATGAAATCTACCAAATTATTTCAATAGCTTTTAAACTGATGTCCTTTGTGCTTCAGAGTGATCTTCTTGAATGCAAACAGAATAGGTCACTTTCTTAGTTAAAACTGGTTGTACAGTTGCCTGCTACTCACAGGACAGAGTTCAAGCTCCTTAATATTTTTAAAAGGCCCAGCATATCAGGTCCTTGCCTGTCTGTAGTTACAGCTCTTACCACCTCTGGTTTGACACTCCACATGCCAGCCACATGGAACTACCTGGAGTACTTTAAACCACTTTGTTAATGGCTTTTCACATTTACACACAATATCTCCTCTACCTAGAATGTACTTTCTCTAGCTTTTTATATAGTTTAACTCTTACCCAACTTTAATTTTAAGACAAAAACTGAATGGACGCTTGCTGCTTCCATTTTCTTTTTCTGGGCCAAACTGCTATATTGAGGATGGTCATGAAATTAAGATACAATCAAACACATTCTCTCTTATCTACCACACTGAAATTACATACAAAAATTATGGTATCATAAGAAGGAAGTAGCCCATGTCTCTGATTTAACAGTGACCAAGGATTCACCTGACCTACATTCAAACTGTGATGTGAGAGAGATATGAACCATTAAAACCATTGAGGTTTGGAGATTATTTGTTATAGCAGATAATATTATTCATCTTGACTAGTAGAATATCTCAATTCAAAAAGCTTTATTTTATCCATCAGTCTGAGTGAATAGCCTCCTCTACACAGCATTAGAATTCTTTCCATCTCCCACTAGAATGAATGTGAGCTTTCAGAGGGCACAAATCTTATATTGTTGATTTTTTTAAAAAAATGCATAGGATCATAACAAGGCCTGGTATACAGTAGGATGCCATTAAATGTTTGATGAAGAAATGAATGAGAAAACAAATCTAAGAGAGGATGAATAAATCAATGAATGAACTCAGACATCTTAAGCTATTTTTAGTAGTAAAATGGCCACTTTTCTGTGGCCAACCTAGAGCACGAGGTACTTCACAAATGCAAGGCCTTGAATTATAACTTGAGAATGAGAATAGAAGGGGGGGCATCTCTGTTCTTTCCTTCCAAACTTAAGAACCTTAATTAAAACCAAGTGATGAAGGGCTGTCCCCTTGCCAGCAGCCAGCAGCTCATCCTGCAATCAGGGGCCTAAAGAGTAAATTAAAATCAGTGCCAATAAAATTAAAACTACCTTGGGGCATATTTGCAACATAATTTAGTGTGGAGTTTGCTTCCTCCTAGACACCAGGGAGGAAATGGGTTTTCATTCTACATTCTAAGCTGCTTCCCTGCTTCATCTCACTTGGCACTGGCTGAAACCTGAGCTTGGGTCTCTGATGGGGTATGCAACCTTCCATATTTGGGTAGTACTTCAGAGTTGATCATATATTTAACCCAATGGAGGAAGGGCAATCCAGGAAGGGTACAGGAGCTTTTATCTCAGGTTGGGAGATGAGAAAGAGACTGAACATGGGCAAGGACAATGACAAGTTGAGAAGAGTGAGCTTTGTTATTATTTCTGTTTTTCATTGGTGGGAACTGAACAGAGAGCTTAAGTAACTTGTTTAGTGTTATACAGCAAGAAGTGGCAGAGCTGGGACTGAAACCCAGGCTGCTGGCTGCAAGGCTCCATGCTCCACATGCTGCAGTTCTCTTGGGAGCTTGCAGCCTAGCAAGGCGATTGCCTGGTCACAGTCAGGCAGGCCCCAAGCAGGTCCCTTCACCTGTACATTGAGGGACTGTGAGATCTGGGGACTGCTGGCATTAGCCACTCAGAAGGCCACTGAGGTACGTGTGTGGAGAAAGCCTGAGAAGTGTTAGGGGCTTCCAGATAACTTTCCAGGAAGATGTTTCCTCCCTGGGATTTAGGCCAAAAACATCTCAAGTCTATTCCTTTTGTAATTAACCAAAATATCTTCTTTTCTATTACTTTAAAAAGTAAAATCTATTGCTGGAAGTTGAAAAAATTGAGGACTCTTTCTTTATCTTTTAAAACAAAAGAATGCATTTCAAGTCATAGTACACATATGGAGCACAATTTTCCATTTCTCTAGTTGTAAACAACATAGGGTCACACCATTCATGTCTTCATACATGTACTTAGGGTAGTGATGTCCATCTCATTCCACCATCTTTGCTACCCTCATGGCCCCTCCCTTCCCTTACCTCCTCTTTGCCCTATCCAAAATTCCTCATTTCTCTCATGCTCCCCATACCCACCCCCATTGTGGATCAGCATCAACTAATCAGAGAAAACATTCAGCCTTTGGTTTTTTGGGATTGGCTTACTTCACTTAGCATGATGCTCTCCAATTCCATCCATTAACCTGCAACTGTCATAATTTTATTTTCTTTTATTGCTCACTGTGTATAAATACCACAGTTTCTTGATCCATTCATCTAGTGAAGGGCATCTAGGTTGGTTCCACAGTTTAGCAATTGTGAATTGTGCTGCTATAAACATTGAAGTGGCTGCATCACTGTAGTATGCTGTTTTTAAGTCTTTAGGGTAAAGACCAAGGAGTGGAATGGCTGGGTCAAATGGTGGTTCAGGATGGACATTCCTTAGAGAACTTGGAATGAGGACTCTTTCTTTAACAACAACCAAGGAAATCAAATAAACAAAATAATGTCAAGGTCTTTTGTCATGCATTGTATAGATCTCTGAAGGGGCATAGTTAAGCCTTCCTACCTCAGGTACATCCTGAATGTGCCTGGACAGAAATTTCTGCCACAGAGAGGGATGGACAAATCAAGGGGAAAAAAAGACACACAGGCAGCTGGCCCAGGGAACCACAGAGATGGGCCATGGCACTTCATGCCCTGCTTCTCTCCAGCTCACACCAGCCTTGCAGAACTTGTGTGACTTCTCGAGCTCTCTGGGATGCTCTGCTCTGTGCCTTTTGTTCCTGCTGCTCCTTCCTTTGGGAGGACTCCTCCCCTGCCTTCCTTTCACCAGCCGATACCATCTTGCTCATCTTTCACTGTCCAGCCCAAATGGCCCCTTGTCAGAGAAGCTTTCCCTAACTCCCCCAGAATGGAGCTCCCTCCTCTGGACTCCAAAAAATTTTGGGGACATCCTTTTATTAAAATATTCATTCATCTGGCTAGGATTGTGGCTCAGTGGTAGAGTGCTTGCCTTGCATGCTTGAGGCACTGGGTTCGATCCTCAGCACCACATAAAAATAAATCAATAAAGATATTGTGTCCACCTACAACTAAAAAATATTCATTCATCTATTCATTTGACAAGTATTACAAGAAAACTTGTGACAGTTGCTATCATAGGACCTGAAGTAACCAAGACAGATAAGGATCTGCCTTAAAGGAGCTGACACCCAGTGGGGATGACAGACTCTATATAGCAGATACACAAGACAGTGGAGGGCTGCAGTACATATGAGGGATGCATTTGGCAAATGACAGAGTAGATGAGGGCAGAGTCTACAGGTGATCAGGGAAGGTCTCTGATCTTTGAGCTGAACCTCAAAAGATCATTAGACTCAGCCACTCAAAGAAGCTGGCATACTGGGCATGGTGGCCCACAACTGTAATTGTAGATGTTAGGGAGGCTGAGATAGGAGGATCACTTGAGCTCAGCAGTTCAAGATCTGCCTGGACAACAAAGTAAGACTCCAGTTTGTTTGTTTGTTTTTTAAGTACACTACCAAAAATAGCTGGCAAGAGTATTTTGTGCAAATAAAGTCACTAAAGCAAGGAAAAGTGTGCCAGTGGCTGGATTGTGATATATACTGCAAGTAAGTCCAGAGGTTTTCAGGGTCTAGACCATGCAGGGCCTTGCAGGCCAGGGTCAGGGTTTGGCATTTGTCCTATGTACCAAGCAAAGTCATCTTAACAGGGAAGCACTGTAAAAGGATACCCTGCCCATCACGTAGATAATGGATTTTAGTGGGACATAAGTAGAGGCACTTGAAACAATGCTCCCAAGATATCTTAGTAGCTTTAATCATAGTAGCAGCACTGGAGATGAAAAGAGGACATGTTTGCTAAATATTTTGGCTACTGCCATAGGACCTACGTATGGGTTATATGCGGGAAGAATCAAAGATGAATCAAAGGTCTGTGACTTGAGCAGTGGAGTAGATAGCTATGCCATCTATAGGAATAGAGAATACAGGTGGACCCCACTGGGATAGTTGCAAAGAAGCTGAGAGTTCTGAGATGGATCTATGCAGTTAATTTATGCAAGTAGATCCCTGGGAAGAGGACTGGATTGGAGATATACATGTGGGCACATTAGCACAGGTGCTATTTAACACCTCTGGGAGAGGTCCCTGGACTGAGCCTGGAGACCTACTGAATTAAGAGTTTGCATAGAAGAGACTGTGGAGTTGGCAGGAACACGTTGGAGGAAAATGAGGAGAGTATGGTTTTTACATGAAAAACAATAACAAGAAGAAGGTTTTAAGAGGAGGGTCTGGTCTGTGATCCCCAAGAGGGGCCTAGGCCCACATCTGGTTCATCTCTGCACCCACAGGACTCATCAGACCTGGCACTCAGGGGATATTTGCTGAGTGACTAAACAGATAAATGAATGAATGAGCCAGGTTTTCAGGACTCAGAGAAAGAGGCAATGAGAGATGCAGTGGCAGGAAGTTATAGGGCCTAGATTCTACCAAGAGTTGCTGGGGATGTAATCATAACAACATAGCACTTCTTAAGTGCCAGGGAATCATTAATCTTCCAATAGCCTTATAAGATTGAAACGTCACTTATGAATAAGGACACTCAAGAGCAGAGGGGTTAAATAACTTGCACAGGAACCCCTAAATCACATAGTAATAACTGGCAAAGCCCAAGCAGTATGACTCTATAATCCATGCTCCTCACCATGACACCATCGAAGTTGGTGACATTTATGGGGTTCTTCCTGATCTAGTCCTGTAATTATTCTTAGAACAACTGTATGAGCTAAGTACTATCATATAAGGAAACCAAGGTAGAGCTGAGATTCAAACAAGTCTTCCTAACAGGACTAAGTTCTTTATCTTAAGCTATTCAGAATGGCCCAGGCTCTTTGGGCTAAGCAGAGTAAATTTCAGGACAAAGGAAATTTGTAAAAGTAACACTTAGGGGGAAAATTCAACACTAGCAGCCAGACAAGCAGTAAAATCATATGTATATTTTTTCTATTTCCAAAGTGCTTTTTACAACTTTACTTGGGTGTAAAAAGTCAAATCTGCATGTAAACGGAGGCAATTCAACACCACTAAGGATCCAGCAAGACCCAGGTCTGGCCTGGCAGAAGGGAGTCTTCCCCTGCTTCCCTCCTCCTCCTCTGCCTCTATACCTGGAAGAGGGAAAGAGGTGGGAGACCCTGCACAGGAGTTTGGGGTTTATAACAGACCTTCCCAGGGAAAAGGAAGAACTCCTGATCCCTGCCTCCTGCTCCTCGTGCAGTGACTGGTAACCTCAATGATGGCCATGCAATGGTTGTGATCCAGAAGCATAGTCAGAAGAGCAGAGTAGTTTAGAGGTCTGGTGGACTTGGCTTCCAGGGTCAACTTAGTCATGGGTGAGCTTTATGACCTATAGAAGTCATTTTCTCTCTCTGAGCCTCTATTTTCTCATATGGAGATCGGGGACAATAAATAATCTTAAACATAGGATTGTCATGAAGTTAAATGAGGTAACTGGATGTATGCCTGACAAAATTGTGTTTATGCACTCTTGATATATTCTTTTCAATTATACAGTGACACAATATGCAGGTGCTGCAGTTGGCAGTGGCCATGTGACCTCTGGGAGCCCAAAAGCTTGTGGGGATGATGGACATTTACAAGCCGTTGCATGTGCAATGAGGTATTTGAAGGAGAGGTACAAGAGAAGAGAGAGTTGAGAGGAGTTGGGGACCCAGCTTAGATAGGGGCAAATTTCTTGAACAATAGGAAATGTATTGACAATAACTACCATCTTGCATGTTTGTACAAAGTTTATAGTCAACTAGTTCAAGGAACTAGTTCATCTGACTCTCAACCATCCACTCACTTAAGTAGGCTCATGATCTTAGTTTCTCAAAAGAAGCACAGAGACTGACTTGTCAAGATCTCCTAGCCAGTCAGGGGTTGAGTTGGGATTCTAACTTGCATCTCACTACCTCACCCTTGAAGGATCCTCACCCTTGCAGGGTAACCCCATATGCCTGCTCCTGCAACAAGAATGGGCAAAGGTATGAGTGGAAAAGCCAGGCTTTTCTTTGAGAAGCCCCAGTCTCAGCAGAAAGATGAGAAAAAAATAATCAAGGCGTTCTCCACTGAGAAGAGACCAAGTCTATGAGAGCTAAGGGGCATTTTAATTTGATAATTAAAAGTTAATGCTGCTTCATTATAAATCAAAAGTTGATGAAATTAGGGTACCCCAGGCACATATTAGGAACTCAATAAATAGCTGTGGCCTAAATGCTTGGGGACACCTACTGCGGGAGGTTGTCAGCTGTTTAGTGGGGCCAACAGTAGGTCCTTTCTTCCCAGGAAACTCATCTTGGCTCTCCTACCAACCTGCACTGTGATTCTGGAGAAGTCGTTCTCCCTCTCTAGGCTTTAGTTTCTCCATTTAGAGAATGTCTTCTGTGGCTTCTCAGGGCTTTTTTCAGCCCAAGAGTATTACATCTATCAAATATTTCAGCCCCTGCTTTGCACTGTCTTCTGTCCTGTGTTTGGGGACAGACACTGCCAGCCTTCCCCACCTCATCTTCAAGACACAAGCGCAAAGTCCTCTTCCCTGGCATGGCCCTGTGGGGATAGCCTGCTGCAAGATGGCAGTTCAATCATTTCCCCATCTCCATGCTGCTTTCCCATGTGGCAGAGCGCATATTACCACTTTCAAAGAAGTGCTCAGAGGTGTTAGCACTCCTGCTGACATTATGTACTTTAACCTGGGGGAAAACAAGATGGTTCCTTTTGGTTTTATTCTATAGGTGGCTGGAGGAGAGGGGAGGAGGAAGGTGCAGGCAGGGATCTGATATCTGTTGATTCTTGCTTCCTCTCTCCCTTCGCTCAGCTGCCCCTTCTCTCCTCTCTCTCTCTCTCTTCCTGTTAGCTCCCCTCCCCTCTCACTCTCTCCACCCTGTAGTGGAGGCAGACATGCGTGTGTAAGCCTGTCAGGTGCTGTGAGAGACAGACGTGAAGACTGCCTGGAAGTTTGGCTGGTGGAGCCATCAATCTAATGGGTGGTTAGGAAAGATTTCAGAGGAAGCGACTGACAGAGAAGGTATTCACCAAGTGGGCTTAGGAAAAGGAGCCTCCAGCGGGGAGGGAGATAGTCCAGGCTGAGGGATATTGTGAGCAAAAGTCCCAAGACTCAAACCTCCCAGTCCATTAAGGGAACTCCAAGGCATCTGGAGTGACTGAAGGGTCCAGGGGTCGGTAAGGTGAGAAAAGGGCCCGAGAGGCTTCCATAGGCCTGCTCATGGGAGGCCTTGTAAGCCACTAAGGCAACATGACTTTTCCTATAAACAGAAAATAGAGCCACAGAAGTGTTTTATGGAGCACATTATGATTATATTTGGATTTTAGCAAAATTGTTTAGAGGTGGTGAAGAATTGGACATTATGAGTCTCAGAAGCATGTAGAATAATTAGGGCATTTTTTATTATAATTCAAGTGAGAATTAATTAAAAATGATAAGGCCCTGAATTAAATCAGGGCCAGGGAGAACACAAAGAAGGGTACAAATAAGAAACCTATTAGGAAGTGAGATTGATAGTGGGGCCTAAGTTTAGACTGATTCTCAACTTTTGTATTTGGGGACTAGATGGATGTTGGAGTCCTTCCTTGAGTTTGGAGATGTCATTATCTTGTAAGTTCAAGTTGGATGCTTGCATTCTAGGTACTTGTCTTTATCCTTGCTGGGCTGCTCTAACAGAATGCCTGAGGTTGGAATATAAATTAATTTCTCACAGTTCTGGACACTGGGAAATCTGAGCTCAAGATGCCAGCATCCGGGGAGAGCCTTCTGCTTCATCCTCACATGGCAGAAAAGAAAGCAGGAGGGCCCAAAGGAACAAACTCTGTGTCCTTACATTGCATAATAGTAGAAGAGAGCAGACCCACTCTTGTGAGCCCTTTTATAGCATAATCAATCCATTTGAGGGTGGGGCACTCATGACCTAAACACTTCCCATTGGGCCCTACCTCCCAACATTGTAGTACTAGGGATAAAGTTTCCAAAGCATGAATTTTGGAGGGCGCATTTAAACCAAAGCAGCTCTCATATCCAGTTAGGGTAAGAAGCTTTCACATGTTTTATGGTCTTAGGTTATATTATTTTGATACAAAACAAGTTGATTTTCCCTAAATATGGCTATTTGAATGAAATGTAAAATTTCTCTATCAAATAATCACAATATGCTTTCTATAAAAATAGAGCTCTTTCTTAATATAGTTAAGCATGCATTGCACATTTTTGTTAGGCTATGAAATCAGAAAAAAAAGTTTTTAAAAAGTCAAACACCTAGATACACATAGTCAAATATCTGGGTCTCCTACATAGAAGGTAAGTGGGGTGAGGTCTCCAGGCATCTGCCTTCACTCAGCCTAGAAGCAGCAAGGAGTGATCAGGCAGGGGTGAGAGTAGAGCAAGAGTCCAATGAGGAGGAGGGGGATAATCAGGCTCCATCTCCTGGTTTGCAAGGAAGTCTCAGAACAGAGCAGTCTCCTTCATCCACATTGATGTAAAAATATTTAGCAAAAGCCCATGGAATGAAGTTGTTTTTCTCTGGCTCTTTGAATCATCTGGAGTTTTGCTCTTACACTTGACACTTGAAATACTACCGACAATCTACACAATCAGTTCACAATCCTTATCTCTTTACCAACCCCGCTCAAGTCTACACAGGTAGTAAATGGCAGAGCCAAAGATAAAACCCAAGTACAAATTCTTCCCACTGTATCATTCTGCTTTGGGTCTTTAATCTTTGTTTTGGTCTTAGGACAGCCCGAAAGGGTAAATTACAACAGACATGTAAGATTTTTCATGAATGTGAATATCTGGTCCTTGGTGACCTGCCTTCATCTCTGTCCCCATTCCTACTGTCCTGCCTATACTTTCCCCATGCCAAGTGGAGAACTTCCAAACTGTCCCACAACCTCTATACCTCCCAAGGCCTTGCCCATGCTCCTCCCTCAGCCAGGAATGCCTTGACCTCCCTTGCATCCTCCAGAATCCAACATAAACGTCTGGTCTAGGTTAGACTTCCCCAGCCCACTGGGTGTGGTTGACAGTGCTCTTTCACTTTCTCTGTCTCTGATACTCCATGTTCATTACATCTGTATCACTGTTTCATTGTTACTGCTTTGTGTATGTTTCTCTCATTGGACCAAGCATATCTCAAGACCTGAAATCACACTGTATTCACCTTGATGTGTCCAACAGCTGTCAGGCACACTGTCAGGCACACAGTAAGTGCTGAAGACATCCTTAATGAATGAGTGAGTCAATGAGTTACTGATGGTAAGAAAACATCTTTGAGCAGAAATAATCTCCATCCTTGATGCTCTGTGAGAAATGCTGTTGTGGAAGAAGGAAAGAAAGACGTACATCAAAGGGATATAATGGGTAAAAAAATATATTCCCTATTCTCTCTGGGTTCTTTCTCCTTTTCCCCCCTCTTTTGCTATTGGAACAAAAATAAAGAGTACATCATGAGCAAAGCTGTATTTTCTGTTTATTGCCACCAGGTTAATAACAGTAATGGTGTGAGAAGAAAATGAGGTGTTATGTAAAATCCTGCATTGCAGATTTTGCTGCTGATGTAAAGAACTCAATAAAGTGTAACACTTTAATCATGGAGATAAAAATCACACAGCAGCTTCCCACAGGCTCCCAGAGCCTTAAGACAAAATAGTTGTGGGGAAATGAGAGATGAGAGAAGAATATTATCAGGCATCAGAAAAGTTGTTTGGGCTTTTTTTCCCCCCTTCTCTATAAAATGGAATAAGCTTTTCTATCTGCTTCTAAGACACCTTGGATGAATTTCTGTATTCTGCATTCTCTAGAGGACACACTCAAACTTCTGGGAGAGGATTTGCTCATTCTTTGTAAAAATTGATTTGTTTAGAGAGAATTCAATTCCTGCCTTTTTGGTGGCTTGGTAGCATCTAAGAATACAGGGGCAGTCTCTAAAAATAAAAGAAAGATTTGGATGGAGGTAAGGAGGTGGTTGATAATAAAACCTCTGTGATGTGAGAGACAGTAGCAGCAGGCGAGGATTCTTGTGTCGGTTCTGATGATTCTGAGGAAATCGCCTCCTTGCCTCAGTGGTCCCAGTTTCATTGTTCTTCAAATGCACTTGGTGCTCTCTAAAAGTCTTTCCAGTTCTGCCATTTGGTCTATGAGGACAGTGGCTGGGCTCCTGACACTGGCTGTTGTGGTTTTGAATGACGGCAGTAGCCTCTGCTGTCCTATTTCTACTCAAAGCACCTACTTCACGCTCCCCACCAACCCATCCCCTGCAGCCAGAGAGATCTATTTAGAACAAGAGGAAATTACACCTACACCCAGACACTATGCAGCCCGAGCACTGGTCGTGCAGAAGAGAGCAGCTTTGGAATTGGAGATCTGGGCTCCCACCTGAACTGCCTGTAGGACTTTGAAGGAGTCACTTCATTTTGACAAGCCTCGGTTTCCTTATCAGCAAAAGGAAGGTGATAAGTAAGACCACTCACACCGCAAGGCCAACATGGGTTAAGTTAGTGTGCGTCTAAGTGTCTGAAAAACAGTAGCTGTTCAGCAATTTTTCATATCATAATAATTATTTCAGGAGTAATTAAAAACAAGGGCATATCCTGGGGCTGTATTGTCTAATACAGTAGTCGCATGTGACTATTTAAGTTTAAATTAATGGAAACTAATTTTTTTTAAAACTACATTGCAAGTGCTCAACAGCCTCATGTGGCCGGCAACTGTTGTACTGGACACTGTGAAGGACATTACCATCATCACAGGAGTTCTACTGCATGGCGTTACTGTAGCCTCTCCGCAGTCATAGAGGATTAAAATGTAAAATATATGGCCATCCACAACCCTATTTGCACAAATACACCTGCTTATTCACACAAACACATTCACATATGAAAACACAAAAACAGGGTGTCAAGATTAGTGACAAATTATGCTTCATTACTAAGGAAAAATCACCTTAGTCCTGACTCTGAGGCAAGTCATTGAGCATTGAAAAAGTCAGGGCCTGTGCCAACAGTTCACATTGGACATTATATCACTTAATCCTTATGACAACCTTAATAGGAGATATTAGCCTCATCTAATTGATTCTGACATTGAGACCCAGAGTGGTTGAATAACTTGATTGAAGTCACAAAGCTTGTAAGTGACAGAACAGGACTTATTCCCCACTATATAATACTGCTTCTTAAGGGATGCTTCAGAGATGAGGAGATTATATGACAAAGTCATCACAAACTCTTTGAAATCTTTTTAAGGATGCAGATGGTTGGAACTTCCTGGGGATGACCTGGCAGTCCCAGGTTAGTCACAGAGCCTGTAGACTTCAGTGAAATTGATTCCAATCCTAGATTGGAAACCTTCAACCTAGCTCTCTTGGATTATGGAATGTGGTGTCTGATCTGTATGGGACCAGCTCAAGACTTCAGAAAACCCTGGGAGCCACGTGGGAAGGGTCCTGAGATCGTACAAAAGAGTGGGCACATCAACTGGAGCAGTGGTAGTTGCATGATTCATTTTTCTCTCTTATTGTAAAGGCCTGAGTTCTCAAAAATTGGATGGTGAGGAGTGGGCTATACTGGGGAGGGGATCACATGTGAGGTTTAATGTAACAGGATGGTTTTAAGACAGTGGCTGCCTGTAAATACAGACAAGCACAGCTAGAGAGTCAGAGAGGTGGTTGGTGAGTGGTTGGATGCATGGACAGATGGACAGATAAGTGGACAAATAGGCCTCAAGTTAGAAGCAACTAGCAGAGGCTTCTATTTCAGCATTTTATGGACATCTCTGATCCTCTAAATGGCTGGTACTATTTCTGATTTATCATACGCTCTCTCTCAAACCAAATATACATCATGGTAGATAGCCTAGAGTCCTTACTCAATGAATGTTGTGGGTAGGGGGCATGCCTGAGAAAGCAAAGCTAGATGATAATGATCCTTCACATTTGTATGGTACTTTGTAATATATAAAAAGATTTTACATGCAATATCACACTTAATCCCTAATCTAATCATTTGAGGGTAGCATTATGATCCTCACTTTATTGGTGAGGGACCTTTGGCTCAGAGTAGTGAGGTGACTTGCCTAGAGTTATATAGGGAAGCCAAGGGATCAGATAAATAGGCAGGTGAGGTAGAAGCTGATAACTAGACCAATACAGGCAGAGACAAGACAGAGGAGACCAAGATGTGGATAAATGATGGAGACAAATGGAGATGGATATATGGATTCTGCGAGAGCCTCCAACCTCTCCTTCCTTCATCCTGTCCTCTACACATGACTGGCAATACCTTTGATAAGTGCAAATATGTCCTTGGCACTCTTCTACTTGATACACTTCTGTGGTGCCCCTAAATCCTGAAGGATATTTTTTTGGGGGGTACTGGGACTTGAACTCAGGGGTATGCAACCACTGAGCCACATCCCAGCCCTATTTTGCATTTTATTTAGAGACGGGGTCTCATTGAGTTGTTTAGCACTTCGCTTTTGCTGAGGCTGGCTTTGAACTCACAATCCTCCTGCCTCAGCCTCCTGAGCTGCTGGGATTATAGGCGTGTACCACCATGCCCAGTCAAATCCTGAAGGATGAGTTTTGACCACAAAAATTTTTGATGGTCCAGCCTTATCCACTTCTCTGGCCTTGTGTTTTATAGCTGTTCTCTAACATCATTCACTCCAGTCATAGAACTCTGTTCAGTTTCCGAGAGAGTCTAGTCGTTCTCATCGCTCCATGTCATAGTTTGGATATAGGGTGTCCCCTGAAAAAGCTCATGTGTTAATGCAATAATGTTCAGAGGTGAAATGATTAGATCATGAGAGACAGAACATAATCAGTGGAGTAATCCACTTGATGTATTACTAATTTGAATGGATTACAACGGATTACTGGGTGGTAACGCGAGCATGGCTAGAGGAAACAGGTCACTAGGGGCATGACTTTGGTGATTATATTTTGTCTTTGTCTTAGTCTCTTGCTCTCTTTCGGCTTTCTGGCTGCCATGAGCTGAGCAGCTTTCCTCTACCATGTCTTTCTACCATCTTGTTCTGCCCCACCTTGGGCCAGAGATGGAGTGAGCCAATCATATACTGAGACCTCTGAAATTATGAGCCTGAAATAAATTTTTCCTCCTTTAAGTTACTCTTGACAGGTATCTTGGTCACAGCAATGAAAAGCTGACTAGGAAGCCCCATGTTTATCACATGGTCTTCCCATACCTAAAACTCTTCCCACTGCTTTGGATGTCTGGCCGACTCCTACTTAACCTTTAGGATTCAGCATTGACATTGCCTCCTTTGGATGCCTTTTGTGACCATTCTCACCCACTGCATTTGCTGGGTTCTGGAAAGAACCCAGCATCTCAAGCAAGAAAGGCCTGTGTTGAAACCCTGTTCCCCTGCCTAGCAGCTGAAGGATGGAGGCAAGTCATTCACCCTCACCTTTCCTCACCTCTGTGATAAACCTGAGAATACCTGCTCCAGAATTGTGCTTAGAATAGAGATAATGCAAAAATGCCTACTAAAGAATATGTACCCGGGCTGGGGTTGTGGCTCAGTGGTACAGCATTTCCTCACATGTGTGAGGCACTGGATTCGATCCTCAGCACTGCATATAAATGAATGAATAAAATAAAGGTCCATCAACAATTAAAAAAAAAAAGAATATGTGCCCAACATAGAGAGGCTTGTATTGCCACTCTATCCTGACTGTGCTGGATCATAATAATCCCATGTGGAATTGGCTTCTCCCATTGGACTGTGAGCTTCCTGAGGATGGGGCTGGGCCTAACTCACCTCTGCCTCCCCAGTGCTCAGTGTCCAACACTTGACTGGGGCTTGCTGAATGCTGGCATAGATTATCCCAGCTACCTGCATTGGACCTGTTGGGATGTGTGTCTAGGTACCAGGAGCACACACTGCAGTCATCCCACAGAATCACTGCCAAGTTGGGGTGGTGGCATGGGGCTGCTGGAGAAGAAGGGTAAGGGCTGTACCCCTAAAGTTGGAATGTAGAAGTGGATGGATGACTGAAACTTCCTATGGTGTAAGGTACAACATTTGTGTGAAGGTTGAAGAGAGAATATGATATTTAAATAAACTTTGTTCCCTTTCTTCAAAACCTGCAGGACTCCTGTGGTCAATCTTGGCTACCGTTGTGCACAAGTAGGTCGAGAAGTTTGAGAGGAGGGGGCTAAGGTCGTGTATTTTCTTTTACTTGCCGAGCTTCCTTCGTTCTTCTCTGTCATCCTCCCAGCGCCTTCACAGTTCTGTGTGATTTACCGCCCTTCCTCTCCCTTCCTCTCCTATTCTCTCCCATCCTGGGCCCAGACAAACTAGCTCTCGGGTGAACCCACCCCTACCCCTCCACACACATACAACCTGGAAGGTGCCCATCAAATGCAGCTGAGCCGTTCTCCACAAGGTGGAGGACAAGAAGCCGTCCACAGACAGAGGGCAGGGGCTGGCTGCCACCTAAGCCAGTAACATTTCCTCCTGACCGCCAGGGCAAGGCCTCCCAGGGTCATAAACCCTGACTACAGGCTGGGCCAGTGCCTTCATTGATATTCTGCTCACAACCAAAGTCATTTACAAGCCTGCCCAGCTCTGTCAGTTGCCTTGATATCTGTGTGTGAAAAACAGACAGGCTGCTCAGCCCTCTGGCAGCCTGACAAATGGCTGAGAAGCAGGCCTTGGGCTCCCTGGCAGAGTCCCAGGGCTCTGGGCTGCACTGGTGGAGAAGGGTGTTTTCCTGTCAAATGAGCTGACCTCTGAGGCAGGGAGCACAGGGCAGGAAAGAGTGGGAGGGAGGAAAAGAACCCTAGGGAGGGTCCTGAACTGAGCCAAGAATGACCTTGCTCTGAGGGCAGAAAGATGCTCCACGTAGTAACACTATCCAGGTGAGAGTACTGTAATGTAGGGCTGCAGAGCTAATTACTTTCATTTTTTTTTTCCTCATCTAAAAGATGGGGACAAGAATAAGAACTAACTCATGGTGCTGAGAACTAACTGAGTTAATATGCATAAAGGGCACTGGCTGGCTGCTATAATCCTGCTGTCCTTTCTACTGAATGAGAATGTCAGATATCATGCTATGTTGTACCTGTGTCATCTCATTTAATTTTCACATAAACCAGAGTTTCGGGTATTATCTTCATTTTAAAGATAAAGTTTCAGAGAGTATCGCACTTGTCCAAGGTCACACAGCTGAACCAAAGAGAGAAAATCAATCTGTGTGACTGTAAAACATGCTTTTAACCACTAGAGGATGCTATATATAAGTGTATTGTGTATTTCTTTGAGTCTATGTGTGACTATCTGTATTGGCTTAAAGGAAATAAGTTAAAAAAAAAAAAAAAAACTCCCTAGTCAAAAACAAACAAAAAATATAAGATTAAAATCGATCCATTTATTTTTAAATGCTGCAACATTCCATACAGGGGGAAAAGATAACAGGTAGGCTGAGGGACAAGGAGCTCTTTTGGCCCTAGGAGGCAGAGGAGGGAGGAAGTAGAAGCTGCAGATAATCTCAGGATACAAAGGCAGTGCAGAGCCAGCGGGTGGGACTGCTCCTGGGTGGGGCCCAGTGCACTGCAGGAATCAGCTGCCTGATGGATGAACTAACACCACCACGTGTATTAACTCATTCAACCAATACTGACGTGTACAGCCAAAGAAATGAAAAGTTGTGCTTCATTTGTGTACAATGAAACCAAATGCATTCTGCTGTCATGTATACCTAATTAGAAAAAAATTTTAAAAATGTTAATAAAAAAAAATACTGAGCAACCTACCACGTGTCAGATTCTGTGCTGAGTGCTGGGATAAAAGAAATGAATAAATTCCAGCTCCTAAATCTGGAGGACTTCATAGTTTCAGAGAGGATGCAGGCAGGAGTCAGGCGACTCTCACGGAGGGTGCTGAAGGGGTTTGGGGAATTTAGGGGAAGGACACATCCCTAGGGACTGCTGAAAAACAGCCATCTACAGGGATAGTTCAGGATCCACTGCACTTACACAGATGAACGCGGAGGAAGGCAGGGGTGCTATCCCCACAGAGGCTCCAAGCAGAGACCAGGATGTTGTCTCAATACAAAGCTGAGATTTGACAAATCACCTAAAATCATACAGCCCAGAAACAATGACCACTGGCAACTTTCACACAGATTTTAGCATACAAACGGGTTTTAGTATAAATGCCTGACCAAACAGATGGTTAAACAACAGTGATTTTATAAAAACAGGATATACTATCAATATTTCTATTCAAGATGGCATTGAATTCAATTTTTAAGCTTAATAGAACTTAAGTGAATTGTATCATTAAGAAATGCTCACCAGAAGAGACATTATTTCCTAAAAGATATTTCTAAGGTTAAAAATAAAATGAGATTAGAGAAACATCAAGAGATTGAAATAATTGTTTTTTTTTTTTTTGGTGGTACTAGAGATTGAACCCAGGATCTCACAGATGCTAAACACATGCTCTGTCACTGAGCTACAACATCAGTCCTTTTATTATTATTTCAAACTACAGGTTTGAATTTGAGAAGAAACATGAGGAAATTGACAAAAGTGAGGTAACTAGGATCATACAGGTAGTCTGCAGTGCAACTGAACTTAGATATATACAATCCTTTCCATTATAGTAATTTGCTTCCCTAAGCCAATTTCATTTTAAAGATCAGAAACTGGGGTCCAAAGACAGCTAGTGACTTTCATAAAGTCATATTTTGATTTAGCAACATGGCAATTTTGGTCCATGAGGTCACTGTTCCTTACTATTCTCTCCCCACTGTAATTAGGGATCTTCTATTGTCATTTTGATCGCCTAAGAACCCTAGAAGGCTCTGTGTGTGTGGGGGGGGGGGATGTGTGTGCACACACATGTGTGTTTCCTGCCTCACAAACTTTGCCCTTGGCCTTCACAAACTTTGCCCTTGGCCTTAGGACATGGTTTGGCCAATAGAATGTGAACAGTTATAGTATTTGTTGTTTCTGTGTGAGACCTTCAAGTGAAATTGTATACCTGCCCTGTCATGAAAACAGCCAGCAGGTGCTGGATCACAGCAACACCTCAGCCTGGGCCCTAAAGGAGGAGATACATGAGCTGATTCATAGAGCTGTGGCTGGCTCACACAGCCCTCATATAACATGGGCATGAAGGAAATGTTTGCTATTATAACCTACCAAGCTACTGAGGTTATTTGTTATCACAGCACAAACTAATACAGCATAGAAACATGTTCTTTATTTTTCTTATTCTCCAAGTGCCCTCCTCTGATGAAATAATTATGAGTTCATGCCATAAGATAAATGGCTGCATTAGTGGGAATTTTACTTTTAAGTGCTAAATATGTAAGAAGTAATAAAGGGTTGAAAAGTATAAGTCAAAACAAGAAAAAAAAATGTGTCAAAGGTTCGGATTTCCAAGGTCATCCTCCAAAGAAAAAACTAAATAAAACTAGTAGAATCTCACTTTGTTAAAAGAGAGACAGGATGAGTCAGAGAACTGCAGTGTCTTGTATTTCTGCCACCTGAAGGACTGTTGACATTGACTAAACACAGTCACCAAGAAGCACCTAATTCTGAAATGGAAGATGCTAAGAAAAAAAGGTACAATAAATGTCAAATGAATCTCTGCCACCAAATCACTGTGTGACCTTGGGGAAGTCATTTTCCTTCTGGCACCAGTTTTTCTCATTTGTAAAATGAAGGGGCCTAACAAGAATCTCTCACTTTCCTTCTGGCTCTGACATTCTATGATTTGATTGCCTCTAACTCATTAATCCCAACTGCCTTGAATGGGGCCCAGTAGTATTGAGGCTAATAATAGGAATCCATCAAAATGTTGCCGAACGAAGGTGATTTTGAGACTCAAATGGGATAAGCTAGGTAATGTGCTTTGCAGGCTTTAAAGGACTCTCTTGTTGTTATTTTTTTCATTAAAAATAGGTGGGTGTGGGGGCTGGGGTATAGCTCAATGGCAAAGAGCTTGCTTAGCAAAACACAAGGTCCCGAGTTTGCTCCCCAGGACTGGGGGGTGAGGGTGTGAAAAGGAAGAGCAAAATGCCCCTTACCCCTCAACTTGCATTACCCTGGCAGCCTTCTTTCCCCCACTTTTAACATCTAGCAATCTATCTATCTCATCCTCTTAACCCAACAAAACTGTTTTCTCCTCTCAGCAAGAGAGAAATGTAACTCTAAAACAAAAAGCACATGATGAAATCCTAAGATACATTACAAATAAAGTGCCAGGTGAGGGCAAAGGAGCATGGAGGGAAGCCAAGACATCAGAGCCCAGGTGGTCTGACTGGAAGTTCCAATGTATCTTTCCATATATAAAAGAGGGATGATACCTACCTAACTTGGTTGTTCTTGGAATTAATGATCTACAAAACCTAAGGTCCACAGTAAGTGCTCATGTACAGCTGTGACAGCAACAGAAACCTTCCTGGAAGCAGTGCATGGAGACAAAGCTGAATGCTATGTATGATTCTGAAGAGTGGACAATGATGGGGAGGGTAATAGTCAATTAGAGGGGCACATATATTGGTGAAGGGCAGACATTTGCACAAATGCCACAGCATGGCAATGTGAATATGGGTCGGCCAAAAGTTTTTTAAGGGAAAAGAAGCAGGTAATTAGCTCAAGAGTAAAAGTTGCCAGCAAAGGAGCAGAGAGAAATGAGCTTGGACCTTTGAGTACCAAAGCTGGGGAGTCTTAACCAAGTAGGTAATGGGGATCTCTCAAGAGCTTTAAGAATTATGCTTTAGGATGTTGTGAATCTGCTGGCAAATTTTGGATGAGAAGCTGCATCCCCCACCTACACCAGGATGCAGGGAGGGTAGTGAGATAGACAGTTGTGGATGCACCCATCCAAGATAGACATCTGAGCTACAGGGGAAACATCAGCCCGCACCTTGAATTTAAAAAGATGTGATCATGGTAGAAAAAAGGATCTTCAAAACTTTCAATGTTCAATTTTCTTCCTTTTAATCTCTTAAGAAAAGGCACCGGTTTTCAACTCAAGACAGTGAAAATCCCAGGTAAGAAAATATACCTGCAAAGCCATCTGCCGATAAGATCTGAGTAAAAGTGCTTTTCTTGCTTGCTTTTCTGTCAGCAATCTTAAACCCACATCCTCAATAGATCTACCCTGACCTTAAAGTTTGTTCCTACCATAGCTTACACTCTTGCTGCTCAAAATGAGGTCTGTCTTGGTTCAATCATGTTGCTATAACAAAAATACCTGAGACTAGGTAATTTATAAATAATAGAAATTTATTTCTCATAGTGCTAGAGGTGAAGTTTAAGATCAAAGCCCTGGCAGGCACAGTGTCTGGTGAAGACACAGCTTTGCGTCCAAGATGGCACCTTGAATGCTGTGTTCTCACATGGTGGAAGGGATGGATGGGCAAAGGGGGCTAGGCAAGTCCCCTCAAGCCCTTTTTTAAGGACAGTAATTCATTCATGAGGGCAAAGCTTTTGTGATCTAATCACCTCCTAAAGGCCCTACTTCTTATTACTATTGCAGTGGGTTGGAGTTTCAAAACAAGAACGGTGTTTTCTTCTTCTTCTTCTCCTTCTCCTCCTCCTCCTCCTCCTTCTTCTTTTTAACTTGCAACATCAGCATCTCCTGGCAGCTGCTCAGAAATGCAGATTCTCGGAACCCTACTATAGACCTTCTGATCAGAACTTGTGTTTTTGTGAGATACTCATGTGTTTTTTCCACACTGAAGTTTGAGAAGCACTGGGTTACACCATGCCCTCAGGTCCTGGGAGTTTTCTACAACCAGAGGAGGTCAGATCAGAGCTGGTCTAATGTTTTCATTGAACTAATGAGAAACAGGTCCAGAGGAAAGTACTGGATCTTCCAAGGTCACACAATTACTAAGTATAAGTGGTACAGTATAGCATATTATACTGTACCACTGAACTATAATAAATAGTATATCATAGAATATAATAAAGAATAAATTCTATAGCTTCCTTGGAGATTACATTGAAAGTCACCTGGATTTTGGAGACAACTCTGTGTGTAACATTTACAATCCAGGTAGGGTGAATTACTGCAACTCTCTGAGGCTCACTTTACTCATTTGAAAAATGGGAATAAGTTAAGTGGAATGATGGGTGTGGACACTTCCATGGTCTGAGTGTTCAATATCTCATAACCACTCTGTTTCAGAATCAGACATAGTATCTTTTCTCCTTATCAAGAGTCTTAACCCAAGTCCTACTGTGGGACATGGTTTCCAAATTTAAATTTCTCTCTGCAGAAGGGACAGCTCCTCTATGTGCTTGCTCAGCATTTGGCTATTCCTCTCCCATGGCTCTTAGACACATCTGCAATGGCTGGTTTCCTTTCCTGCCATCCCCACTAGGGTGAGTGTTGCTTTAGAGCAGGGACTGTCTTGTCTCTGTGTCCTCAGAGCACATCATAATAGATGCACTGACAGATGGAAGGAGTGAGGGATGGGAACAGAGAAGGGAGGAAGGAGAGAAGAAGGGAGAAGGGGAGGGAGGGGAAGAGGGAGGCAGCTGGGAAGACGCTGAGTGTTGGAAAGCAACCATTTTACAGCATGATGGATTCATTCAAAGTAATAGCTTGACAGTACAGAATTCATCTTTTCATGACTGTGACAACACTAATACATTTATTTCCCTTCTGAAATTAACTTTCTAATATTAAGAAAGGTCAAAATGAACTGCAGCAAAATGAGACATTTTGTCATTTTTAACAAATTATACCAAAGCAGACTGTCAGATTAAAGGGGTCACCATTCTGAGGTCTAAACACTGGTGCTGATTGCATAATCAGAGTTAATGCTGTCACTCTGCCCTTCCCTGCCCACAAACCTCCAACAGTTGCCTTTGGCCAAAATGATGAAACTCAAAGATCCCAGCCTGGTATTAGGAGGCCCTTTAGAATCTATTTTTCTTTTTTTAATCCATTCCTTCTGCACGGGGACTCTCACCAGCCAGACCCACATCCTGCTTTCTAGTAGCCTCTTCCTACATGCCTTTGGGCACACTATGCCCATGTCTCAACTGCCATCCCACTACCATATGCCTCGAGGGCTTCTCTCTACCTTTTCTCCTCCCTATGCATCCAACCCACCAGCCAGCCCTGCAGTCCTCGGGATTTGACTACTTCTGCTCCTTTACCCTTGGGGAAGCCTGACCAAGTCTGGGCCCTCCATACCCTCTGTCTCTTTCACACTCGCTTGCTCTGCCCTTTATTTCATCTGAGACCTTTGGGAAAGTCTTGGTGGTCTGGCAGGGGGATCTGAGTTGTGGTACTTTGTCCCAGAGGTAAAGGGTGGAAAGCAATAGTGACAGAGGACCCTCTAACTTGCCTCTTGCTCCTCTGGTCCTCTGGGTCATCAGTCTGTATACTGAGATGGAGCTTTCAGTCTGTCTCTCGGGAAAGTCACTTAATAACTTCAGAGTTTATAGGGAGGCTGAGATGGGAGAATCACGAGTTCGAAGCCAGCCTCAGCAACGGCGAGGCACTAAGCAACTCAGTGAGACCCTGTCTCTACATAAAACACAAAATAGGGCCGAGGATTTGGCTCAGTGGTCGAGTGACCCTGAGTTCAATCTCCAGTACCAAAAATAAATAAATAAATAACTTTAGAGTTTAGTTTTCCTGTCTGTAAAACAAAACAATAATCCCTACTCCACATTGTCACTAGAGGGTCAAACGGATATTGAATGTGAACATGCCCAGAAAACTCCACATCTCTATGAAAAATCAATGAAAATAATTGTGACAAAACCTGTGCTAATGGTTCACCCCCAGGGCCTGGGGGCATGGACTCCAAGTCTGAGGGAAATTGTGGGGAGCTGGAGTCCAGTGCTACAGGATGATCTCACATGTGACCTGGGCAAGCCATTTCCCTGTCCTTGGGCTGAAGTGCTTTCTCTTTATGAAGGGTTGGTTTGACATACCTCTTCAGTTTATGCAGCTCTAACACATTCTAGCACCACATAGGGCAAAGTGAGCTCTGAGACCCTAGAAGGCCAGGATTAAGTTATTCATTCAAGGTCAAAGTAGCCAAATCAGGAGAAGTTTGGTGTGTGCACATCCTCAGGCTGTGATGACCTTATGTGGCTAAAGAGTAAACATCCAAAGGTCAAAATTTCTTGACTACATTATCATTAACCAACCTCACGTAAGACCCTGATAATAAATTAAAGTGTTCCTTATGATGGTGGGGGCAGAGGAGCAGGGTGTCCCAAATAACAGAAGAAACCTGGCATATCTATTTATAATGTCAATTTAACTTAGACGATGGGAGTAAGCTGGGCATGGTGGCATATGCCTGTAATCCCAGCAATGTCAGAGGCTTCTGTAGGAGGATGCAAGTTTAAGGCCAGCTTGGGCCACTTAGTGACACCCTATCTCAAAATTAAAATAAAGTGGGCTGGGAATGTAGCTCTGTGGTAAAGGACCCTGGGTTCAATCCCTAGTGCTAAGAGAGAGGGGAGATAAAAGGGGTGATTTTGAATTTTTGCTTTTAAAGTGTATCATCGTATCATTAGAAAGAGCTAAGTCAATAGGACTCCTCCTTTCTAGATTGGGTATTTACAAGTTTTTAAAAAATAAAACAGGAGACTCCTGAGAAAGGCTGAGGCCCTGAGGAGTGTGCTCAGCCTGCACCACATTGGAATAACGGTCTTGGACTCAGGCTAATCTGGCCGCCATTTCAAATTCTGCTGCCACTGGTTGTGTGACCTTGAAGACCCCAACTGCTTTCCATCTTCACATTCATTCACTATGCTCTGTGCAACACAATGCAGAGGTGACAAAATTGTAGACCTCAAGAGTTACCAGTTGAGTAGAGAAAACAAGCAGATAAAAAGATCCGTGGGCCAGGGAATGAGAAATGTGTACACCAGGAGAGATTATGGCTGGGGAAGGGGCATTCACTTTGGGCCTTAGTTTCCTTACTGGAGAAATGGGGGTAAGGATGTCCATTTTGTAAGGCTGATATAGGGACTAGATGAGGCAATTCCTGGCACTTAATAGAGGCTCAGTAAATATCAGTGCCTTTCCCCTTCCCCCTGCAGGCTCCTTAAGAGCTGCTTTCATTCACCCCATCCATGACAGTGGGTCCAATCTCATAGCAAAGTGTTTGTTTAAAAAAGCTGCTTTAACAGTGGGAGGATTTTTCAAGGTTACAGCCTACAGATAAACTCTAGCAGGAAGAAACTGTCCTCTTATAGCGGGAGCCTGACTCAGTCAACTCTCCCTACTGCTGAGTCTGCACAGGTGGTGCCAGGAGTTTAAAGACAAGCTTTGGCCTTGAGATGTCCTCGAGGTTCAGTCCTGAGAGCAGCTGGCTCTGTAGAGTGGCTTTAGTTGCCAATCATCGCACAAATTCTACCTTCCTGGTCCTTGTTCTTCCAGCAAGCCATTTCCCGGAGCCTCTTCAAGCGAGGTGTCTGGAATCACCCCTGGAGGATCCAGAGGGCACCCATCATGACGTTCACCTTAGATCCATCCTTGGAGTTGTTGGCCTTGAGGGAGTCAGCACACAGGGGCACAAAACCTAGAAAGACAGGAGACCTGCTCTCCCCCTGATGGTTAAGCTGTAAAATGCACCCAGAGTGAATTGGGACCTATGAATACAGGAAACGCTGAGAGAGACGGGCTCCTGGAACTGGATGATTGCAATCCAATTAAAGGTCTTAGTGCAGTGGAGAGCTTTGTCAAAGGTGGGGATTGGTAAGTCAGAGGTGCCAAACTAAGACTTGGACTTGCGCCTAGCCTAAAATCTTTTAAGACCTGTCTACTCTGTATTTCAATTATCAGAGCTATAGCTAGGTTTTAAATGCTACAGTTTAGGTATAGTGATAGTATATTATTGTTCTGAAGGTTGTTTTGTAAAATTAACATTTAAGTATTAGCTATTGTACATTACTAGATGTGAGTTTACTAAAAAAATGCTTACATTTATTGAGTGCTTACAATTTACAAATCTTACAAAATGTGACACTATATAAATGCTAAGTGCCTTCTTCCTTTCTTCTTTCCTTCCTTCGTTTATTTATTTTTATGGTACTGAGGCTTAAACCCAGGGATGCTTTACTACTGAGCTACATTCTTAACTCTTTTTATTTTTATTTTTTTATTTTGAGATAGGGTCTTCTTAAGTTTCTGAGGCCTGCCTCAAATGTGCAGTCTTCCTGTCTCAGCCTCCAGAGTTGCTGGAATTGCAGGTGTGTGCCACCACACCCACGGCATGCCAAATGCTTTTTATAATAATAAAATTTTAATAATGTCTTTAAAATTCTCACAATAACTTCCTGAGGAAATGCTGCTATACCAGTTCACAGATGAGACTACAGAGATTCTGAGAGGTGAAGTGGCAGGTAGAGCCAGAATCAGAGGCTGGAAGCAAATTTTGACTCCAGAGTCTTTGCTCGCTCTAAATTCCTAAGAGATCAAAGAGTCAGCCTCCAGTGCTCTTGGCTGCCAGGGTAGTTCTCCAAGGCCAAAGACTTAACAGACCAAGAAGGGACCAAGTAGGAAGGAAGAACAATATTTGAGGTGTGCTCTAGGAAAGGAATGGAAAAATTCCCTATTAGTTTCTAGAGCGTGAGAGACTGGAAGATTTCTTAGGATGAGAGGTGCCTCCATACAGGAAGCACTCATAGATAGGAGTTTTGAACAGAGGGGTGGTGTGTCTGTTAGCTTTTTCATGGCTGTGACTGAAAGATCTGACAAGAGCTATTTTTAGAGGAGGAAATGTTTATTTGACGGCTTCTGGTTTAAGGGGTTTCAGTCCATAGAGGGAAAGCTCCATTGCTCTGTCCCCGAGGTGAAGCAGTACGTCATGGCACAAGAGTGTGGCAGAGCAAAGCAGTTCAGGATATGGCATCAGGAAGCAGAGAGAGGCTCTACTCACCAGGGACAAAATATAAACCTCAAAAGCACGCCACCAGTGACCACCTCCTCCAGTCACATCCTACCTGTCTACAGTTACCACCCAGTTAATTCCTATCGGTGAATTGAAGCACTGATTAGGTGAAGGCCCTCATAACCAAATCATTTCACCTCTGAACATTCTTAAGTTGTTTCACACCTGAGCTTTTGAGGAACACCTCATATCTAAAGCATTCCAGGTAGTGACAAGATGGATGGATATTGATCCCAGTTCTTATCTATAATGTGGGTTGGGCTGGCTTCATGAGGCTCTTCTAGAGACTGATAAAGAACCAAGCAACTGAGTTCGTTTCTATTTCATCAAATAAAGCCCCTCCTCATATCTGGGTGGCCAGGTCCCCTCCTCCTTCCATAATTGTTTTCTAGTTATAAAGTTAGCAGATACTTGTGGGAAATTGTTGGGAAATACTAAAAGGACAGAGAAAAAAATACACCTTAGTCTTCAGAGATACCGCTGCTCATATCTAGTTTGCATTCATTCTTTTTGTGTATGTTTTAAACCTGGTTGTTAAATATGTCTTCACACATAATATATATGCAACTTTGTCTTCTAATTCTTTTCACTTAAAATTACAGCATAAGCATTTTCACAATAGTATAATCTCCTCATAAACCTCCATTATATGACTGTATCATGATTCACTTAATCAGTTTCCCACTGTTAAGCATTTAGATTTTTCTCAGTTTTTCCACTGTTTATAAATAATGATTCTGTGGACTTCTTTCTTTTTTGCATAAATTCTTATTCATACTCTAGATTATTTCTTTTGTTTGGGTTTCTAGACCTGCAATTGTTGGCTCAAGCTCCCAAGACAACAATATATTCTAAACCTCAGAAACTCAGTAGCATGTTTTTCTCTCTCTCTTGAATTCTTTCTGCTCCCTGCAGGGTAGTTCTCCTTGGTTT
The DNA here is from genome assembly GCA_004024805.1 of Geosciurus inauris. Classification (NCBI taxonomy): domain Eukaryota; kingdom Metazoa; phylum Chordata; class Mammalia; order Rodentia; family Sciuridae; genus Geosciurus; species Geosciurus inauris. The sequence goes on along the minus strand of PVHX01004229.1, from coordinate 20,887 downwards.
ACAAGGTCAAGTCCAAGCTTCTGGGGGTAGGCCACAGAGTCTTTAAGAACTACTTGTCACCCAGTCTTGCCTCCTCCTGCTACCCCGAGTCTAGCAAACTGAACTCCTTGCAGCTCCCGGAGTGTATTCACCTGCCTGACACCTGTGACTTCAAACACACTGCTCCCTCTGCCTGCATTGCTTCCCACAGTCTTTCTCCAAACAGCTCCTACTCTTCATTTAAAATTCATCTCAGAAGGATTTGCATAAATACTTATTCACACCAGGTTGTTTCTTTACTCTCCGTTCCCCCAGGCAGCCTTGTCTGACCTTAAGTCCAGTTCAGCCTTGTCTGACCCTGTTTTCCCCACCAGGCACTCAAGCCATTGTCCATCATAACACCACCATGGGCTGTAATCACTCTAGTCCCAGGCCAGGGGTTTGCAAACTTTGTGTGCCCAAGAAACCTTTTATTCAAATGCATTCCTAACAATAAATAGTAGTTAACATTTTTGAAGAATATATTGTATAGCACAGAGGCTTAATCGAGTGGCATGCATCACTTCATTTAATACTCATGACTACCGCTTATAAACCATGAGACTGAAGCTTAGGACAGCTAAGAGACCTGCCCAAGGTAGCTAAGCTATTGAGCATTAAATTGAAATTCACAACTGGGTCGGAGCCTGAACTCTTAGCCACAAAATTATACTGCCCTATTACAATGGGAAGAAGTCCCCTGTGAGGGGTTTCCTTGGACCCTTTGCAATTTTTCTGAAAGCAGTTTGGAAATCACTGCTTTCATTAGATTATCAGCTCCTTGAGGGGGCAGGATCGTTTCCTACTCATCTCTGTATTTCTGAGCCTGGGCTCAGGAAATGTTTGTTGGAGGGGTGGATGAGTGGAGTTTTTCTTTTGAAGATGATAGGGAAGTTCTTCTTTCATTGGTACACTTGAGCAGCCTTGAGGTAAAGGAGGCCATGAAGCCTGCAATGAGTCGTGGAGAGGGAGGACATCCAGGCCCACTGGCCAGAAGTTCAGGCTGTGCTCAAGCTGATAACTCTTCACAGCTAGACACCTGGGACCAGGGCTTGAGAGGATACTTCAGGAGGATAGGGGCAATTTCCTGATAAAAGGTTAAACAGTTCAGTTCTTGCTGGAAGCAGTGATTAGTCTGGTCCTTTCATTAGAATTCAGCTCTCTCCACCACGGTAAATAATGGACTAATTAGGCATCTGGCTTACTTGATTTCCCATGGCTAAGGCCAATTTCTGAAATGCAATATGCTATTTGATGTACCAGCATGAATTCATCCTGGGCTCCACTGCCTCCCAACAGCAACAACCAAAAATAACTCTTGAAAAATTTCCACGCATGTTGAACATAAAACACTCGAAAATGTAACCTGTACCCTGTTATAGGCCTGCTCAGCTGGGTCCCTAATGGAGGATCTGCTCAGACCAGGGGATGCAGGAGAGGTGAAAAGTGGAAGGGCTAGGTTAACTGAAAGACTCAACCCTGAAGAAACCGGAGTTGCTGGGTAACTGACAAGAGGTTATTCCAGAGGTGTCAGGCTGTCCATAGAGACCCCTTTAAGGCTGTTGAGGCCTAGACAAATAATCAAGTGACCATGGGTAGGGGAAATGGGGGAAGCGAGCTTGGTCTAACTTGGAAGTCAAAGTAAATGGAACAGATACCGGTAGCAGAGAGAAAGTGAAGAGAACTTTAGAATCTGTGGGTTTGTGACGGCAATCCTACATGTCTAGATTCTAGTGCTCCAGAATTTCCAAATTCGTGAGCTTGAGAAAAGAGATTCCAGACGTGGGAGCCCTTTGTGACAGCACATCAGCAAGAGTGAAAAAGTTAGGAAGCAAGAGAAGTCAATGGAAATGCAATGCTGCAAGGGAATGGAAACCGGAGGTTTCAAAAATGAAGATTGCTGTGGATTTCTCTGAGATGTCTCAGGGCTATCTTGCTGGGAAATGATGAGGGATCTGTCAACATCTCCCAAGACTTTACAAGTGTCTACTAAGTGTTGGCCTCTGCCAAGTGATGAAAAAACAAAATGGATAAGACACAACTTCTATCTTTGAGAAGCACACAGACTAAAGAAGCAGACAGACATGCTGTTGCTAAAACAAAATGATGAGCACTTTAACCAAGGAGCATATCCAGCTCTGTGAGGAGCAGGCAGGAATTGAAAACAACTACCCTTCTAGAGACAGCATTATTCTTTTCTTTCTTTTTTTTTTGGCGGGAGGGTGCTGGGATCAAACCCAAGGTCTCATACAGGCTAGGCAAATTCTACCATTGAACAATATCCCCAGCTTGAGAGACTGCATTTTAATCAATGAACCTCTGAAGGGGTACTCACTGAGCTACCTGGCCCTGCCCAGGGAAGAAGGGAGGCAAAGCAAGGAGGCAAGTTAAAGGGGTTTGCAGTGTAGCTGAGATAAGGAGCTCCTGGCCAGAGGAGATGACACTATGCACCAATCCATAGACAACTCTCTCTCAATGTTTGTGAAATAAATTACTAAATGAGAGAAACAGACCGTACCACAGTCATGGAAGAACAAAGAAATGAGATTCACTGGGGACAAATAAGAAAATCTTGGAGAAGAAGAGCCTGGAGGTGGGTTCTGAAGAATAAGGAGAATTTTGAGAGTCTCTTGGCTTCGAGCCCTTTCCCTCCTGGGCAAACTTCAAATTCCCACCCAATCTCAGGACCTTGTTCAGGTGCTAATTCCTGGTTGTTGTGAGTGGCTTCTTCCTGCCTGCCTGCCTTTGCCCTCTCTCCCAACAGTTGTTGAGGGTTTGTACTCTATCCTAGGTATTGGGAATATAGAAATGACTAAGGCAACCTCTGAGTCTTCAAGTGAATCACAAACTATGGTGGAGTCTGGGGGCTGGGGCTATGGGGACAGTGAGGTAAGTGCTTAGCCAAATACATAAGACAATAATGGCTCCATTTCTCATATACCTACTATCAAGATTAGTTATGTGCATAGCATAATTTTTACAGAAATCACAGGAGATGGGCATTGCCATTCCCAAATAAGAGATATGAGAACTAGGACATATAGTCTCAGAGAGAACCTTCTGGAAACTTTGCAGATCTCCATGCAATTAGAGCCATATATATCTAGTCAGTCAATAAGAGGTACCCAGAGTCTTTCAGTATGAAAAGATGTGAGAGAAACTGAAGGGAACCACCAACTTGACAGGAATATTATTCTGTAGCTTGAAAGCCATCTCTCCTCCCTGTTTTCTGCCAGAGAGTCAAAGTTATAATTTAAAGAGTTAGAAAAACCATGTTTTTTTTTATCACAATGGGAGAAGTTATCCTTTAGAAAAATGATACTTTCTCTTAAAAATCCTTAAAGTTTCATAAACCATCTCAAACCATTGTAGGAAAAACCATAAAAGTTTCATGAACCCAGAGCACCCTATGTTTTCAGAGCTTCCTGAACAATATTACATTCATTTCAAGTCTTTATTCCCATGTTGAACCTTTTCCCTCAATGCTGTTCACTGATTTCCTGGGCCACATTGTATAGAAGTGGAGATGTATTTGAGTACACCACAGTGTGTGATCCATGGTTATTGTGCAGATGCACCTGTCTACACTGCAGGAAACCGCCAGCAGCTGGCTACTCTCTGGACATTTCAATAAGACATTCCTGTCCACGCACCCCAGGGTGGTGAGCCCTCTTCTCCTTTAGGAAAAGCTTTACACTCACACATAACCATCTTATCTGGCTGTACATGAGGCAGGCGGGTTAGGGCTGTCTTCCCCTTTAGCAGATGGGCACTACTGAGGCTTGGGAAACTGACATCTGTGGAGTGTCTGCCTTTGCCATGCTCCTTCATAGAACTCCGGTCAGGCTGCCCCTCCCTGGCAGCAGCCAGGACTTCTGTGCCTTGGGGGAATCCTGCCCATCAGCAGATCATACACTACAGTCAACAGACAACTCCAAAATGACACAGACTTTGGAGCCAGAGGCCCTTTGGAGATCATTCTTCTACCCCTACAGTGTGTAAACAGGGCAAATTAAAGGATTGGAGCAGGGAAAAGACTTGCCTAAAAGCACCAACCAAACAAGTGGTTTCAGCCACCTGGGGGAGGAGTTAGTGTCCCCAGTCCTTCTTGCTGCCACACAAAAAAGCCCATAGTTACAGCTGTGCTTCCCACAGGGAACCTTGGCAATAATGAAGTCATAGACATGGATCTGAAACAAAGGTTTGGGGACCCATGTTCCAGTTTTCAGAGTTTCTGAGGTCCTGATGAGACAGTCCACCAAGTCAGGCATGGTTTTTAAAGGGGTGGGTACTGCCTCTTCCCAGGGAGTGATAAACATGCTGCTACAGGGGACAAGAATCATCCCACACCAAATGCCTTGGCTGCAGCCTCCTGTTCTCCTAGTCAACCTCTCCATGTAACGGGGGCTCCCGCAATCTTTACCCCCAGCCTCTCCTTCCACAGCAAGGCTCTCCTCCCAGCCATGCGCTGAAAAGCCAGGCAGGCGTGAAAGTGCAGGTGCCCCTGGCTTCTTGAGGAGCTGCATCTCAGGGCCTTCTAGTGTGTTGACCCAGTGAAACCCCTGCTCCCCCCAAGGTACAGACCTCATGGACAATGTGCCTCCATTTAATAGACTGGTGGAACGATGTCTGGCTGTGTTTGTGTACATATCCTTTGTTTAATTACGTTTAATTGTACACTTGTCTATATGTGTGTTTTTTATTTACCATGTTTACATATTTATGTATATGTATTTTGTTTTATGTATGAAAATGTATGAGCTTTCTGCTTGTTTTATATATATATATATATAATTGCGTGTGTGTGTGTGTGTGTGTGTTATGGGCTGGTGTGCGTGAGTTCTGGCTTTGTGCATGTTTGACCATGTCACTGACTGCTCTGTTTGTCAAGTAAATGTGTGATTATTTGTTTATTTATCTATTTGACGGAAAGAGAGCAGCTTATCTTGAAGACTACAGGAGGTGGTGGTGGGAGGGGGGACAACAACAGAAAGACCACCCAGCCCTGTGTTGCTCTATTTTAAAAGCTGCTCCATGTTGTTATGCAGCTAATTTTCCTTAAATGATTCAAGGAAACAGATCTGTCTAAAAGAGCTGCAGCCAAGTCGTTATAGCAACACAGGCAGCGGCTGAGGAGGGCCTTGCTCCTCTAGGAAAAATCACCTTGGAGCATATGAACCTCTCTCAACAAAAAACAAACAAACATAAAAAACAACCCTGGGGCTGTGAGTGACTTGGGAGCAAAGAAAAGGCATGGAGAAACCTATTCCCCTCCCCAGTGAGCTCCTGGCATTCCTGGCAACAATTCCTGCCCTCTGGACCAGAAGGACCAGGAATGGTCCTTTGCCTGGACTAGTGCAGTAGTTCCCTCCCTGATCTCTCTTCTTCCCACATGGACTTGTCTCCTGTAAGGCACACACAGCCTTAGTGATTTTCTGAAGCATAGATTCTTTATTTACCTGCCCTCTCACCGTTGAACATAATATTCTCTATAGTGCCATGCTTTGTGTGAGGTCCTGAGGGTATGGAAATGAATAGAGCCTGTCCTTGAACAGTGTGTCAGTACATCAACATTTGTCCCACAAGTAACAGGGAGTCACTGAAAGGATTTAAACCCGGAGAGGGAAACCCAGTTGGGTTTGAATTTGAGAATGACTCCAGAATTTCCAGACTGAGGAACTGACTGGCTAGAAAGAGTATTCATTGATCTCTCTCTTGCTCCAATGTCTTTGAGGGCTCTCTACTGACCACTCTGATTCTCAAGACTGAGAGAGAGTATGTGCTGGAATATTCCAAACAAGTGCTATGTCTTTTTATTGCCTTGATTTTTTTTTATAGTCAGGCTATTCAATTCAATTAAAATCAATTTAAAAGAGGTCCTGAGACTTTGATTTTAAATCTTTGTGCAAACCCATCCGTGAGCTCTCTAGTATAAATCCTGGAAACCGACTTCAGTGGCTGAGGTCACTCACCTCTATTCTGTTGCTCAGCTTTACCTGGAATGTCAACTCCCCCTTCCCCGTAACTTCCCTCCTCTCTAAGCCACCTGATGAAGTATTGCACATTCTGAAAGGCCCAGTTGAAATGCAATTTCTTCATTAAGGCTTCTGTGGCTACTTCCCCACCATCAGCCCCAACTGGATGAATCTCTCCCAGCCTTGTGTTTCCAAAGTATGGTGTTCTCTTTGTTATAGCACTCTTTTCTGGTTGCCTTGGATTAACATTTCATACGGTATGGCCTTCCCCATGGGATTGATTATACATCCTTCCTGACCTGGAACCCTGCCCATTAATCTCTGCAGTGCCAAAGGCTCTCCAAGAGTCTTTCTTGTGGTAACATCAAAGAATGTGCACTGTACTTTAAAGCAAATGCTCTTCTTTAAATTTAGCTTCACCAAACACTTCTCTAGACAAACCTCACAGGTACATAGTTACATGCTAGAAGAGCTGTACATGGACAGTGCTAGGAAGCCCACCCACAAATTAACTTAGCTTTTGAAGATCACAACTGAATGTAAGTGTGAAAGGAGGACCCTGGGTACGGCCTTGCATGTGAGTGACTGACTAGTTGTGTGTCTGATTGTGTCACACTCTGTGGTGTGTGTGCTAGGATAGAGTGAAACTCCCACGGGTAGGGGATGAGCTCTACCTGAAAGAAGATACTCATTTCTGGTTCTAATTACCTAGGAAAGAGGCAGAGCCTCAGACCTAAAATCAGAATGGGCATGAGAGGGCTGGCTGTACCACAGAGCTGGAGCTGCTCCCTAAGGCTTCACCACCAGCAAGGACATCAAAATGCCTCAGTTCAACTCTCAAACAAGAGGTGGTTGGATAGTAGGCAAGGGTTGGGGGCTCAAAGGACAAGGGCCCTGGGACCTGGGAGAGCCTTTGGTGGCTCTGGGGTAGGTATAAAGCGGAGCAAGTCAGCCAAGATGATCAGAAATCTGTGTCATGGGAATGGTGACACCTGCGTTGTGGGAACAAGAGGGTGATGTCATCTCAGGTTCTATCCCTAGGAGTTTGGAACAACCTTAGCAAGTGGCAAGTGAACCCAGGAGAGGGTTTGTGTCATCAGGCCAGAACCCTAATTAAAAGAGGGCACAGTGATGGTGGCAGTGGAATCAGGGGACACTCAGGGCAGGCAAGGTAAGGGAGAGGTCTGGGCTCAAGTGGCACCTCTTCTTCAGGAAAGTCTTTGAAAATCAAGTCAGGGGCTCCAGGTTTGCTTCATCAATTTGCTCAGCATTTATGCTGAGTGTCTGCTTAGAGTCAGATCCTCAATGGGCACAAGGGACACAGAGGAAAATGAACTAGACTCTGCCCCTGGGCCAGGGGCGGGGAATCAATCACAACTGGTAAACAAGAGCTACACTGCCCAGAGGGAGCTATCATGAAAGTGGAACATGAAACACTTTATATCTCAGCCCTGGTGTGGTCCTCTGGTTAAACACTTCTTCAAGATCATCACTGCATAGTCAATGTTCCCAATTGGGGTTAAGGTTTGAGGGAACACAGCAAGGAAAGCAGCCTTGGAAGTGAACCCATCACTAACTCAAGGGCAGTAGGCATCTCACAGAAGGGCTCCTTCCAGGAGATTTATAGTACATGTTGGACATTTCCTTCCTGCTGAACCTCAACCTGAGCTCATCTAGGCATGATGGATGCACTACCTGGCCCCACACATACACAGACTGTTCTGAGTCCCCAGCTCAGAAAGGGTACCATATCTACTCCATAGCCCAGGCCAAAACCATGGGCATCATGAAAACTCCCTCTGCCATGGGCCATAGTTCCTAGGTTCCCTCATGTCTCTCCTTGACTGTCCATCTCCCTCTTCAACTTAATAGCAATAGACTCAAATGGTCTGCCAGTCTCTAGCCAGGACTCCTCCAAGTCCATCTACCTCCAGGCATCAGAAGGCTTTTCTGAAATGAAAACTGGAACCTGTCATTTTCCTAAATTCTTCAGTGTATGTCCATTCCCATGAAAATAAAGTGCAAATTGTTCCTTGAATCACAGCTCTCCCTTTGGCCTTCTGTCTGCCTCTAGGGCTAGACACACAGAATGACTTTCAGTCTTCATAGCACACCTCTCTCTCAAAGCAGATGCACACACGGCTTCCTCTGCCTGGAAAGTGCTCCCTGTCCTGAGCTTCCTTTGTGTATCAACTCAGGTGTTGCCTCCTCCTGGGTTAGGCTCGCATGTCCTGTGCCTCCTCCGTGAAAGCACCTAGAATAACTGTCTCTAAAGCCTTTCTCCTCCAGGCTGTGCTAGGGCACCAGCACCTAGTACTGGGCCTGAAGGAATGGGGTGAGGACCAGCACTTGGGTGTTAAGGGTACTATTGATTTTCTGCTTATTGACTCAGTGGGCAGAAGGCCACCAGGACAGGAAAAGTGAGGTTTGTGAGCATTTAGAAACAAGTCCAGGAGCTGTCCTGGCATTTCAGCTAGCTCAAGATTGAGGGACTATGGTGACGCATGAGGCACTGAAGGTCAGATACACTTCATGTTTTCAGAGTAGATGCCTCAGGGCACTGCAGCACTTGCAGCTGGGCACAGCAATGCCTGAAGTTAAAGGTGAACTTGTGTCAGATCCAGATGTTTGTTAAGGGTTTGCTACATACCAGCGAACACATAGTTTATCCTCCAAACCAGGACTCTTAAGAGTGAAGGAGGGGGCTGGAGCTGTAGCTCTGTGGGAGAGCGCTTGCCTGGCATGCATGAGGCACTGGGTTCGATCCCTAGCACCACATAAAAATAAATAAATAAAATAAAGCCATGCTGTCCATATACAACTACAAAAAAAATAAAAATAAAAAAAAGAGTGAAAGAGGGTGAAAAAATACTCCAGGACAACAGGTGTCAAGCATAACTGCCCCAGGAAGGCAGAGACTTGCGATCATTCTGCTTATGTCACCCTTTGTGTTTTGTGAAAATCCCCGATATGCTTTGTTAATCTATTATTATCAGTCTTTACTTCTTGAATGTCTATTTCCCCATTATATTGCAAAGGTTAGGGTTTCTTCACTATTAGAACTGCAGTGTCTGGTGTAGAGAAATGTGGTATATAAGTGTTTGTGGAAAGAATAGAGTAAAAGATTGGGTGCGGATCAAGCCTCGGATGAGATTACAGCCTGAATGGACACCTTGATTGCAGCCTTTGAGACCCTCAGCAGAGAACTCACATTCCAGAAAACTGTGAGATATAAACGCATGCTGCTTTAAGTCTTTCTTACCTTCAAGTAATATTGGAGGCTGGGAAGAGACAGAGGGAGTTGGGACCCTGTTTCCGGTCAGCTAGACTCCTGCATTAGTTCCCTATGTACTTGCTTGTGCTTTGGGCAAAAAGTCATGGACTTTCAGGAAGAAAATAGTTTATAAAACCAGCCCAGCTTCCATAGTATACTTATTAGGGTCCAACAAGCTCATAGTCCATCTATTTATGCCATAAATAATTTCCTAAAATTTCTGAAACTCAGTTTTGCCTTATCTGTTTTGCAACATGGACAAATGCCTGTTTGTGAGCAAATGAGCAGCTCTTAATTGATGACACTGAAGAAGGAAGCCAATACACTAAAGTTGTAGCCATGCAAGCCCTGACACAGAAGGTGGGCCAGAAAAGGACCCACCAAGGCAAAATTTACACTCACAATCAAGAAATCAGTTGTTCGATAACCAGGATAACTATGTCGCACCTCAGAACTTAACTTTTTGGTTGATCCTTGTTCTAATATATAAGTCTATTTTTAAGCACACCTTTTTGCCTGATCAATATATGTGTTTTCCTTCCTATTATTGGAGTCTTCATCAAGAGGAAATAGAATGGGTTGCATGGTGCACCTCTGAAGCACCTCAACTCTGAGAACTTTGCTGTCATAGCCATCCCCATCTGTCACCTGATAGGAGTTAAGGGGTCATCAAATCACAGTCATCATGGTTAGAAGCGACTCAGATGTAATTTCACAAGAATGTCTTCCAAACAATTGAGTCTCTTCTGTGCACCAGTTTTAACAGTGTCATTTGGCTCCAAGTTGAACACTTTGAGTAAGACAAAGCTCATAGTTCACATACCCGTTTCATTTTCAGGAAAGATAAAAAGTTCTGTTTTTCTATAAAGCCCATCTCTTCCTGTGTCCACCACCTGAAAAAATAATCTGTCCCTCCCTCTCTGACAGTTTTTCAGAACAGAATGATTGCAATGCCTCCCTTTTCTAAACTATGAAACCCTCTTGTCTTGTATTTTTTACAGAGAAGAACTTGCCCCTGTGAGCAAATGTGGTGTGGACACCATAGTCCTGACGCCTGGTTCCCCTTTGTCCTGGAATAGTAGGCCCTCTTCTTTGAAAAGAGGTACCACGGGATATCTCTAGTTCAACCGTGTGGGTCCCATGAAGCTGTCCTATATTCACAAATATTTGCCTCTTGGGCAGAGTGCTCTGCTTGGAGGTGGATATGTCCTCCAAGCCAGGACAATCATAATCCTTTTGGAACTGGAACTGGAAAATTAAAGCAGCCTCTGTAGTAGGTGGGAGTCAGAGCCACTGAAGGTGACACATGGCAGTCATTTACCCTAAATATGGAGGAGGCCGGTCTGTAGTCTTCAGTTATATGACATAACCCTGGTACTCTTCTAACAAATTCTCCATTTTGCTTACATGAGTTCAAGTTGCATTTCTTTAGCTTGTAACCAAGGCATTCTGAGGAATATGGACTTGCTCCAGTATATTCCTTCATTCCACAAGACCACCATAACCAAATCCAATATTTGTGAGGGGTAGGGGAAAAGAAGGGATTGGGAGAAGGTACTTGGGTCTGCCAAATTCAGAGAAGAACAGACCTAGTCCTTCCTTGGTTTTGCCTGTGTATTCCGAATTTGAAGCTCCCAGTGGACTTTCCCAATACACTTCCCTTTCCCAGATCATGCCATGAGGCCAGCAGCTGCTGAGAACATTCAGTTACTCACTGGGTCATTGTACATCTGGATGATGAGCTGCTTCACTCCATGCAGGGTTGGGTGGGCCCATGGAGAAGGATCTAGCCAGTGACGATTCAGGTCAAACCCCATCAGAGAGCACCTAGACAATACCCAAAGTAAGGGTCAGTATAGCTAGGAGAGGCCAAGCTTCTAGCAAGTCAAAATAGTTAGCATTGTTTTCCAGAGATAGTGCAAAGTACTTTACTTGTATTAATTCTTTCAGGGCTATCAACAACCTTTGGAGGTTGCTACCATTATAACTTCCACTTTTATAAAGAGGAAAACAGTCATAGAAAGCGTCAAAACTTTTTCTGTGGAGCAGTCTCACTTCAGTGTCCATAGACAAATGACCCATATACACAAGCACATTTTCCACACAGTGCAATAAAAAGAAATGCTCATGCAAGACGAGACCACTGGTGTCCCCATTAGCGTCCCCATTATTCCTTTTCCTCTCTTACCTACTGCTAATCCATTGCCTCCACCTTCAGAATACACCAACATCTTTTTAGTACTTCCACTGATATCACCTGGAGCTTGGACCTCCTTCCATCCCACTTCTAATCCTCCCATTTTTCACGCAATCACCAATCAGAGGGTGATCCTCTTGAAACAGGTCAGATCATGTCTCTCCTCTGCTCTAGTGGCTCCCTGTTAAATGCACTACAGAAGCCCAAGTCTTCACAGCAGGCTGCAGTGCCCCATGTGGTCCACCAGCACAATCAAGGGAACACAACCAATCGGTCATTTACTGACATTACTTTTGCCTGAGAACGAACTAGTAAATACTAGTACTTTATTAAATCTAATCATTACCTCAAAATGGAGGTGCTATTATTATTCCCATTTTTCTATATGGAAACTAAAGCACAGAGAGGTTTTAAATAGCATGATCAATAAAAGCAGTGATAGCTAGGCACAGTGGCACAAGCTTGTAATCCCAGTGGCTTGGGAGGCTAAGGCAGGAGGATCGTGAGTTCAAAGCCAGCCTCAGCAACTTAGTAAGGCCCTAAGCAACTCAGTGAGTCTATCTCTAAATAAAATACAAAAAAGGGCTAAGGATGTAGCTCAATGGTTAAGTGCCCCTGGGTTCAATTCCTGGTACCAAACAAAACAAAACAAAACAAAAAATTAAAAAGCAGTGGTGTCAGAGTTGGTGCCTAAGCAAGTGAGCACATTTCTTGCACCTACAACCCTTTACATAACAGCTATCATTTAGTACGTAGTTGCTACATGCCAGGCACCAGGTTAAGACCTTTCCATGGATTCTGACACACACAACAGTTATATATTCCTTTTGGAACTGGTGTTTAAGTATCTAGCTTGATACCCTGGGCTCTTTCCTCCATAGCAGCTGTTGGACTTGGGATTAAAACTAGGTCATCTAAACTCTCCACCCTGGGCTTAATTTTGAATTCCATGAGCCTCTGGGTCTCATCCAGGTTGTCTTCTCCCTTTTGTCTCTGGCTTCAAAGAAATGGTAACTCCTAAAGGGCATAATCTAAACCTCTTTGCTTGCTTCTCTCCTCACCCTCCTCCCTCCACTGAAATGCAGCCCCTGCATGTGCCAGGTCATAGGCTGTGCTCTAGGGGAGCACAGGCCTCCAAGGCCCTCAGAGTCTCAACATCTCCTACAGGAAACAGACAGCTAACAAACAGCTCTTCTGGGAGGAAGCAAAAGAAACAGGGCCTTCACTTTTCCTGTGGTTCCCAACTTCACAAAACAAAGCATAGAGCAGAAAGCTAAAGACTCCCAGACTCCCAGAACTTTACACTTGGACTTGGATTCAAATTCCCAGTGTATAAACTGGGGGACTTAAATGTGGGGGACTTTTCCCCTCATTTCCCTTCCTTTACTCAACACCACAGCCAGCTGCATGTGTGGATTCGGAGCTAACGGTGACTACTGCCTAGGATACCAGCCTCTTCCTTACTAATGCCCTTTTTCTCAATACCCCCGAGGACTGAGAGAACCATATTTCCTCATTACTGTGTTCCTGCTGCCTCAATGAGAACCAAAGAGTGTTGTGGAAATTTCCAGAATCATCCTTTGGCTCCACCTTGAGATTCCTACAAGAGTCCTGCCTACCCTCTCTACCTTCCTGACCCATCCCTGGTGAGGGAATGATGCCTCACTGCGCGCAGAAGGAAGGTCACTGCCTTTGGGTCTCCTGCTCTGCTGCTGGCTTACTATGTGGCTTTGGGTAAGTTCTTTGTTCTCTTGAAGGCTGTTTCCCCAGCTATAAATGGAGGAGAGTTGGAGCACAGCTATGTTTGGAGTCTCTCCCAGTGCGGACTGGATCTCCCTACCCTCCATCCTCAGTGCAGAGGCACTTGCGAAGCAATATCCTCTGTGTTCCAGGGTTTCTATGAGAACAGTGATGCCTGCACACTAATCTCTCTCTGCTCTAAACAGAGGTGTCATGGATGCTCACCCTCCTGGCCAGTCAAGTTACTTTTGACCTTGAACTTGCACAGGGATCCCTTTTTCATTCGCCATCACAACATAAGCATCTTCTTTGTTACTAAACTCTTTGTAACTACCACTGTAATAATCTTGCAATGTCACGTTATCTCCATTGTATGGAGCTCCATAATTCATACAGCCATTTCCACACGGTGGAACATTTATGTTTCAATGCTGCACTATTTTCACAATGCATTGTTGAATGCTCTGATCTCTAAAGTTTTTTTTTTTTCCCCCCACATTTCAGCATTTTTTTCTTAGAACAGTTTCCCAGAAGTAGAATTGCTTGGAAAGAGGACTGACTGAGTATAAAATCACCCTTTAAAATGATAAATAATCCTCAATATAGAAGATTTAAAAAAAAAAGGTAGCATCCCCTTCCTATCACTCAAAGATAGCACTGTTGGCCTTTTGACACGATTCCTACCACCTTTTCTTTCCAAGCTTAGAGCATTAAGTGCAGCATGACTCACATCTAATGAACATCTACTGTATGTTCTTATTATAAAAGCTCTATATTATAATTTTTAAAAAAATTTTAGTTTGTTCTTTTTAGTTATACATGATAGTAGAGTATATTTTGACATATTTATACAAACATGCAGTACATCTTATTCTAATTAGGATCCCAGTCTTGTGGTTGTATTCCCATTTTAAAGATTAAAAAACAAAGGCCTAGAAAGTTTATATAATTTTCATAATTTTCTGAGGTCACAGAGCTACTCTGAAGGAGAGTTAGAATTTGAGCTCAGATCAACCTGTTCTGAGCACCCAAGATCTCACCATTTGCCAATGCTCTCCTCTGACTACACTAAATTGTCTTTCACAAAAGAAACATTTAGTGTCTTGATCTACAGATGTATATATGCAATTCTTAAATATTCGTGTCTGACATATTACTACTCCTGGGAGTGACTAAGGAAAAACATGACAGACACCCATAGACACTCTCATCTAAACTCTGCTCAGGGTCATGAACTCAGCTAGCACTTCGTGGAGCAGGCTTCAAACTCAGATCTCTCAAGCATAAATGTCCACACTTTCCTATGGAACAACCAGAGTAAGGCAGGCTCTCTGTCTTTGAGAATGTATAAGTAAATTTAGGAGAGTTTAGAAACCAAAGATGAGCTAAGAGTTAAATATAGCAACTTGTTATAGTTGCATGGGAACTTTCTATACATCAAACTCCCTAGCAGTGTGGCAGGGATAGACTGATTGATAAAAGATGTTCCCTGACCTCAAGAAATATATAGTCTAAAGGAGAAAGAAGATATGCTCACAGGCTTACATCCATTTATTATGCAGGGCAATGTTGTTAGGCTTAAATGAATTAATACGCATAACAAACTTAACTTGCACAGGTTCTAGTATGTGATAATAGCTCAAAAATTTTGTGTTATTGTTATATTGTACTTAATTATTATTTTATGGTATGTCCTTTATGAGTGACATAGACTTTATTTGTTTTATATATTTATTTTGCAGTCTATAGGGGGCTGGGGTGGACAGCAATGATAAGGCATAATCTCTTATCTCCTTGTCCAGTCTGGGAATCAGGCAGATCTGAGTTCCAATCCACATTGTTCCCACCGAACTATAGTAGATATTTGCTCCTATTCTTTGAGAATACCCAGCATCTAACCCTGTTATTAGATGAGGGATGGAATGGAGCAAATTTGGTCCTCCAAATTTCAAGTTAAGAAGGCCATGACTGTGCCTTATCTCTCATCATGGAAGCCAGATGAGTCAATTACTCCTTTTGTGACCTGGCAGCCAGGGCAGCAGAGGGAACCAGGCTCAGGCAATAGCTACTCCAGCCCAGGACTTGGAACCAGGTGATGTAAGGTAGTGGGGAGGGCTGTGCAGCAGGGCAATGCTGCTGTGGGACAGAGGGGATTGTTCCTGCCTGCTCTTGTTTTACGTATGTCTCCCAATGGTACATGTGTTGGAAACTTTACATGGAATTTGGAGGAGGGGCCTTTGAGAGGTAATTAAGATTAGATGAGGTCCTAAGGTCCTGAGTTGGGGCCCCATGATGGCATTAGTGGTTTTGTAAGAAGAGAGACACCCAAATGGGCGTGCTTGTTCTCTCTCCCCATGTAATACCCTAGAAGCAAGAAGGCCCTCAGCAGATGACAAGCAGACTCCAGCTCCATGCTTTTGGATTTCTTAGAACCATGAGCCAAATGAACTTCTATTCTTCATAAATTAGCCAATCTCAGGTGTGTTGTTATAGCAACAGAAAACAGACAAAGACATTACCCTTCAGAGCTACTCTGTTAATTGTTTATCAAGTCTCGCCTCCATCTTCTGCTTGCTTCTGTGAACGCTTTCCTATCAATTTCTTTTCTACTTCAGTGACTGAAGACAGTCTTTGTTACTTTAGCTGAATGCATCCTTAACCCTATGGCCTTATGGGTTAATTTACAGAAAGCTCCAGGAGGGCTCTATATTGTCCACTTCCCAAGGCTAGTCACCAAGCAGAGGGAACCATAGGTCAGAGGGAACCATGGGTCTGAGTGCTACATGCACAGACTTCTTCTAGCTGCCACTGAACATCTACACTTGGGAAAGGGACACTTTATTGTCTTTGATAACAGGACTGAATCATAAGCCACTGTATCCTTCGAGATGCTTAGTTATGTGCTTCTCTGCCCTCTGCAATGTCCTGGCCAGGTCAAGTTGTGCTGACTAGCTCTAGGACATCTTGGTGACCTGGAATTCACTGGCTTACCTCATTCTCAGACAGCTCCATTAAGAAATTCCTCCTCCTCTTTAGCTAAACCTTAGTCTCTCAATGACTTCTCCCATCAGCCTCAGCCTTGCCCTATGGAGCCATATAGAACAATGAGACTATATTGTGGAGACCAGGGGCTTTGGGACTCATAATTAGGTTTAAGTTTTGGCTGTACTCCTTACCAGATATGTGACCTTTTTAAAATTTCTTTTTTAATACCCCTCTGGGCTTCTGTTTTATCATATGCATAATGAGGATAACAACCCTGACCTTCTGGATTGCATATAGGAACTAATGTATGTAAATGGCCCAGCAGAATCCTCAGAACAAAGAGAACTTGAATAAACCATAGCCAGTGATAAAAGTGGCTGTGGTGATAATTGTGGTACCATTAAAATTGTCTACACTTAAATATTTCCTCCTCCAGGAAGTGGAGGAGGATTTGCACTCCCTGCAAGGATAGGGCAGGGGCTTTTCCTCTGCTCCTGCAACAACCACTGCTACACCATCAGAGTGGTCACTGTCCAAAATGTAGTGATCACTGAGTCCGTCCTTCCTACTGAGCCATCCATTATTACTCCTGTGACTGACAAGGCCTGGATCATAGTAGGTGTTGGAGAAATAGTTATGAATGATTTCCAGCTGTGTCTGGTTTACTTCTCAGAACCACCCAGACACACAGATAGACTCCGTTTTTCAAGAGGGAGTGTGGAAGCCAGGGAAGGTAAGGCCTCATAGCCAATCCTCCATAGGGCCCAGATAAATCCTGGCCCTGGGCCCCCATGGTCTTCACCCTTGACCATGTTGCTTCTAAGAAACCACTTTAAATTAAAGAGAGAGAGAGAGAGAGAGAGAGAGAGAGAGAGATTCAACACAGAAAGAAAACTGTAAAAGGTGAGAGATCCAGAAAGATCAACTCCTTGATCCAGCCTGCTCATGAAAGCAGGCTGAGTGGTGATTCAAAGGCAACCTCAATCCTCCAGGGATGCTAAGGCTCTTTAGAAGCTAAAGCATTTGTGAACTCTTCAGTGAGTACTGCCTGAACCAGGCACGTCTTTGATTTTTAAAGAATGCTTCTGATGGCGACCAATCTATCAGTAGTGGCATATTTACTGAACAAAATATCTTAGTAAAGATCATAAGCTCCAGCTAGGAATCAGGGAGCATGAACCACCTGCACTGTTAATGTCATCTTGGGAATGTTATCTGCCCTCCTTGGGTTCTCTGCTCTTCTTTGTAAAACAAAGCAATTACGCTTCTTATGGAGGTCGATTTCAGATTTTTTAATCGTGTGATTCTAAAGCACCAATTTCTGGGCTTTAGCCCCAGAGTTGGGGATTTGGGGGGAAGTATATATTTCCAATAAAGTTAAAATACAAAGAAAACAAAGTAGTCTAGGAAAAGGTTTGATATGTTTTTAAAAAGAAACAACTAGCCACAGATTACTGATACCTTAATATTAATTGTATGCATTTCTGAAAATTGGAGATTTGTGCGGGATCCAGATGGGAGTCAAAACACCAGAGGGCGTCGCATATGCAAAGTGAGGGAAGCAAGAATGTCTAGAAATTGTATGTATTTCTAACAGGCTCTTAGTGTGTTCTGCTTGCGTCGCTGACTGTAGGCACTAGGAGGACAAGGCTGGCACAGGCTCTTTGTCTTTAGTGGCTTTAGGACCAAGAAATAGCTGCCTAAAGACAGGGAAATGGACAAGATGACCCCAGATAGCAGGCTTTCATTTCATTGATTGACAGTTTAGAGTCACTAAGTGTGACATCCTGGGTCTGGTGCTTTTCCATTATTTGTTTTTAAGATGAATTTTCTGCATGAGCTTAAAATCAAGATCTATAATCTGATAAGAATGGAGGCAAATATTTATGGCACCAATGGGACAAAATATTTGATATTAGAATAATTCTAGAAAATTCAAACATATGGAGTCCTAATTTATATAGAGCTGCATAATAAATAATTTTGTCCTCTTCAGTTGGAAGTACTTTCAAATATCTTTTTTTCCTTCTAAACTTTAAGTCTCTTGAGGGCAAGGACCATGTCTAACTCCCTGGAATACAGCCCTCTCTCCAACATTATCTACAATAATCTCCAATATTATCCATTTACAGAGAGAGTTCAATGTATCTACTGAATGAATGAAAGGATGAGTAAGTACATAAATGTACAAATGCATGAGTAAATACAATGCAGGTTTGCAAATAGATCTTTGGCAATTACTTGCAGACTTACAGTCACACACAGTATAACAACATTTTAATCAATGACCACATGTGTGACAGGGCCCCATAGGCCACCTTGGCTTTTGTAAGTACACTCTGATTCTCCCACAATGACAAAATCACCTAACAAAGGATTTCTCAGAAAGCAGCCTCCTTGTTAAGCAATGTAGGAATTATGTGTTAGAAAGTATTTAAGCATCTGTTAAATATTAAACATATTCAAAATAATCAAGTGAGGTAGATATTATTTATCCTCATTTTATAGATGAACAAATACAATCTAAGAAGGATTTGACCTTGAGAAGGTCATTTAACTACTAGGATACAGAGCTGGGATTCAAACACAGTTCTTGTTGATGCCAGGATGGTTTAGTCACCCTTTGAGCTCCCTCCATGCATCAGTGAGATTGTGTGATCTATGAAAGGGACACTGAGCTACTCATTCATCTGCTCTTCCTGTCCTGTTCTCTTCCTCCTTTGCCCAATGGCAGAGATACAATGGTCCCGGAGGATGTTATTCAAATAACAAATAAATAGCTCCATCCTGTGAAGGGCATTGTGTCCCATCCTTGTTGGAATAATGGCAGCCAGAATGAGAGCAGTGATTTCAGTTCCCTTCCTTATGATTTCCTTTTCATCTGTTCTAAAGGATAGAGGAAAAGGCAGCTCGGCAGCTCCAGATCAATCTCGCCTTGAGCACCGTGAGGCTGCATACTCCCAGGAGCCTTGGCATTGACAAGCAGAGATGTATGGGGCATGCGTGCAGTTGTCCCCTGAACACAGCAGTTTTTCAGCATTACCAATGAGCTGTATTGGATTAAGTATATTTGCACCAAAAGCAAAATAAATATTGCTTTATTTAATGCCACAAAAAGGTTGGGATTCAATTGCCCTTGGCCTGAGGCACCTTCCAGCTCTATTGATTGGCTGGTGTCAGAATGCCAGACAATCTGTCAGCAACAGCCTCTGCAAAGTGCCCAGCAGGTGGGTTGGGCTGTGCTGTGGTGAAGATGGAGGCAGTGCCCTTTGTCCCAAACAGAAGGGGTGATCATAACACAGCCATCCCTCATCACCAGCATCCCGAGATATTTAAAGCATTCCCCTCACACCCCTTCTTAGAGTATTACAAGGAGAGCTCTGTGAGCAGCTCTATGAAGAAAGAGAGGAGGATACGTAAGAACACCAGCTTCAAAGTCTGGGCTTGGGTTCGAGTCTCAGATCTGCCACCAAATAGCTTTGTGATTTTGGACAAATGCATCTTTTCTGTTCAAAGACCTTTAAAAAGCTAAGAGGGCAGAGACTGAACCTCTATCACTCCCACTGAGTCTTTGATGACAGCTCAGTGACTGGTACATGGCTGGTGCTCAGGTGAACTGCACAGAGGCTCAAAGGGTTAAGGAATGATTCAACAAGGAAAAGTGAAAGATTGAACCCAGTCTGCTGGCTCTGAACTTACAAACTTAGCTATCATTCTGCTCTCTCTTAGCAGTCCTAGGAGTCCAGGCAGAGCCTGATAGAGGACTGCCCCTCACATGTGGCAGGGAGTGGATGCAAACACATTTAGATGGGGAAACTAAGTCTCAAATGAGTGACAAGCGTGAAAGTTACCTGTATGCAAATTGATAAAAGCCCCACCCTCCAGGCTGAACAGCTACAGATAAGTGCCCCTTCTGGGTGGGTGAATACAAAATGATGCCACTTTCTCTGGCCAGACTGTAGTTCAGGAGCAGTCACATCTGCCATTGGCTCCTTGACCAAAAACCTTTGTGCAGTGTGCAAACTACCTGTTTAGGGGAAGCAAAACCAGGATCAGCAGTAGGGTTTCCTATCTCCAAGACTCAGCAAGGTCTTCACTCTTTAATGGTAGCCTTTTGGGCAAGGTAATAGGATCAGGGGGAGTGCTCACACCTGGGAAATGGAGCCTCTCCAACTCCATACACCCTGGGGGCCCACCCTCCCAGCAATATCCCTACCAGGCAAGGAGAGGTTTTGATGGAGTGCCTTCTCTCTGTGCAGGGCATGTGCTGCAGGGGTTCATCCTTCCTCTGTCCTATCTCCTGCTTGGCAGCAACAAACACTGGACTGGGGGGGCGGTGTTGTCCAGCATTGCAGCTCAACACCTGGAGAGACTCTTCGAGCACTATCCCCATGCTTCAAAAATGGGGATGCAGAGGCCAAGAGGGCAGAGGGCACAGTCACACAGCTATGTAAGTTTAGGGTGGAAGTCCATTCCAGAACCAAGGGATTATATTTCTCTCCATAAGAACACTCACGAGGAATTTGTTCTTTTTCAAAAGGTCTAAGGGAGGATATTTCCTAAAGGCACCCATTGGCCCTCAGAGCTAGGAATTAGCTATTGCAACATCTTAGGTGAAGAAGAACAGAGGAGAATCAAGAGGGAAGAAGTCCTTTATGTCTTCCCAAGATCTAGGAACTGGTAAGCCCCTTGCCCACC
>PVHX01004228.1:35527-129390 GCA_004024805.1 Geosciurus inauris | reverse complement strand
CCCCTTATATGTAATCTGGTTCCTCTCTCTTGCAGCCTTTAAAATTCTGTCCTTGTTCTGTATGTTGGGCATTTTCATTATAATGTGCCTTGGTGTAGATCTGTTGAAATTTTGTGCATTTGGTGTCCTGTAAGCACCTTGTATTTGATTGTCCAAATCATTTTTCATATTTGGGAAATTTTTTTGATATTATTTCATTGAAGAGATTGTGCATTCCTTTGGTTTGAAATTCTGTGCCTTCTTCTATCTCAATAAATCTTAGATTTGGTCTTTTGATGCTGTCCCATATGTCTTGTATGTTCTGTTCATGATTTCTTACCATCTTCACTCTATGGTCAACTTTATTTTCAAGATTGTATATTTTGTCTTCATTATTTGATGTTCTGTTTTCCAAGTGATCTAGTCTACTGGTGATGCTTTCTATTGAGTTTTTTATTTGGTTTATTGTTTCCTTTATTCAAGAATTTCTGTGGTTTTTTTTTCACATCTTAGCTCTTTCTTAACGTAATCTTTTGCTACTTGTAATTGCTCTCTTATCTCTTTGTTAGAATGATTGATGGTTGCCTTTATTTGCTGTTCTATTTATTTGGTGGATTGAACAATTTTTACCTGTTATTGCTCACTTATGTCATTCTTTAATTAGCAGATCATTTTAATTATGTAAATTCTGAATTCTTTCTCTGACATTTTATCAACTGTGTTGTCAATGGATTCTGTTATAGTGGTATCAAGGTTTATTTGGGGGTACTTTCTTTCCTTGTTTTTCATGTTGATTGTGTATCTTCCTTTCTTGTAATACCGTTCTGAGGTTTTGAAGCTTCTATCCTATAATCTTATATTTACACTCCAGATTACTTGTATCTCACCTTGGAGCTACCTGTATTCTCCAGTGTTCCCAGATGGACACTATTGCCACTAAAGTTGGATGTGGAGGTAGTGGACGTACCTGTAGAGGGCAGCGGGAGTGGCTTTGGCTGGGCTCTTGAGACAGTCCCTGAGGGCTGTTTTGCCCCTCTCTTGTGCTCCTGCTGGTGAATAGGATCTCTGGAGTGGAACTTGGGGGTGGGCCCAAGTCTCACTTAGGCAGGGTCACAAACAGGAGAATCTGTGTGGGTCCCTTACCATAGGTGTGAGCTCCCCTAGTGCTGGAGGCTTGCAAGCTCTGGTCTGCCTTCAGCTAGGCACCCCTGGAATTCCCTGAGGGTGATTTTGGGCCCTCTGTCTGTCCTGTCCACAGGAACTCTGGAGCGGAACTGAGGCAGGCCCAGGCCTCACTTGAGTGGGGCTGCCTTAGCTCTGGGGTCTCTGTGGTGACTCTTACCCTAGGTGTGCGTTCCCCTGTGGCTGGCAGCTATCATTCACTGTTCAACCCTTGGTTGGAGACCTGTGGAGTTTTCTGAAGGCAGTTTTCGGCCCTCTGTGGCTCCTGCCCGTCTGCAGGAACTCTGGAACAGATCTTGGGTGGGCCTAGGCCTCACTTGGGTGGGGCTGCCTCATGCTGGGGTCTTTGTGGTGACTCTTACCCTGAGTGTGGGCTCCCCTGTGGCTAGTGGTTAGCAGTCTCTAATCTCCCTTTGGCTGGACACCCGTGGAGTTTCCCGATGGCGTTTTTCAGCCCTCTGTGGCTCCTGTCAGTCTACAGGAACTCTGGAGAGGAACTGGGCAATATAAAAACTTTTCAAGATACTGACATAGAAGGACAGTGATGCCTGTAAGAAACAAAGTGAGTTTAGTCTTTTCTCAGTTTACAACCCTCAGGTTGCAGCCACAGGATCGGGAGCCCAGGTAAAGCCCAATGGACTCCTTGGGTTGAGCAATTGGAACTGAGGTCCTGGGGAGATTGAGGCTAGAGTCCTCAAGACAAAGTACTGAAGAGAAGAGAGCTGCAGAAGGTTAGACTCTGAATACTCCCTTGAGTGTTCAGACCATGTGATATGAAACAACCACCCAAGGCTAAGGAAATGGTCATGTGAAAGAATTTGGTGGAAGAGTGCCTGATACTCACAAAGGGTTGAAAATAGTTCCACCAGTCAGACTGAAAAATCTCATAATTTAAGGAAGATCTTGCCTCAGAAAAGGCAAGGAAATTATTACCCATAGATGCAGTACTTCTAAAACACAAGAAAGCAAGACCAAGGAAGCTCACATTATTTTCATGTAGTTTAACTGTATCCCAGAATAAAGCATCAAACAAAGTAAAATTCATATTTATCATCAAATTGAGTATTACCAGGAATGCAAACAAGTAGTAAGAAATGATGCGTAATTAAGATAATATTTAGAAAATTGAAACTGACCCAGAACTTTCACAGATGTTGTGATTTACAAGAAAGGATATTAAAACAGTTACTGTAATCATATTCCGTATCCTTTATTTGTTCTTTGAGGACATGGAAAAACTCAATTTTTATAGGTAGAAACTAAACATCTGATATAACATATGTAAGGGATAGAATTAATAGCAGATTAGATGTTGTAGAAGAAAAAATTAGTGAACTTATAGATACAGAAATAGAAAATGTATAAATTAAACAAAACTATGTTATAAAGGAAAAGCATCAGTGCATTTTAAGAAAACTTCAAGGAAATTCATGTTCATGTGATTCAAGTTCCTGAAAGAGAGAAGTGGAGGGGAAGAAAAATATTTGAAAACATATATCCCCCCAATATTTTTGAAGTTGATTAAAACTTTATTCTCACAGATAAAGTTCATCAAGAAGATAAAAGAATTTTAAACAGTTTGTCCCTAACAACATAACTTCAAATACACGAAGCTAAATCTGATTAAATTGTAAGGTGAAACAGAAAAATCCTCATTGGTAGTTTTAATTTCAGTACTTTTCTCTCAGTTAATGATAGAACAAGTACTATAATTTGAATGTTGAATGTCCTTCAAGCACCCATGTGTTAAAGGTTTGGACCAAAGGGTGGTACTATTGGGGGGCTGTGGAATCTTTAAGAGGTGAGATATAGTGGGAAATCTTAGGTGACTGGGAGTGTGCCCTTAAAGGGGACTGTGGAATCCTGGTCTCTTCTTTTGTCTCTTTTTCATCCTGGCCATGAAGTGAACAGTTTTTCTCCATCATATACTCCCACCATGATGGGCTGCCTCACCATTAGCCCAAAATCAGTGGGCCAATCAATCCTGGATGGAAACCTTTAAAACCATAGGACATAGCAAATCTTTTCTTTTTGAAAATTTATTATCTCAGGAATTTTGTTGCAGTAAGAAAAAGTGGTTAAAACAAAATTAGAAAGAAAGTCAGCAAGGATACAGAAAATATCTAAACTATTTTTCAATTTGACTTATTTGACATTTATAGAATATTCCATGCAACAACAGAAGAACATGTACATGGAATATTTACCAAGAAAAACCATATTCTCAGCCATAAAGCAAGTCTCATCATAAATAACCCCAAAAGAAGATCAATAAAATTGATGAAACTTAGGCTGGAGTTGTGGCTCAGTGGTAGAGCATTTACCTAGCATGTGTGAGGCACTAGGTTCAATTCTTAGCACTACATATAAATAAATAAATAAATAAATAAAATAAAGGTCCATCAAAAACTAAAGGAAATTTTTTAAAAAATTGATGAAACTCTAGCCATACTGACTAAGCAATAAAGTGGAGGAGGAAGAGGAGGAAGAAGAGGAAAGAAAAAAAAAGAAGGATGTTTACACTTACCAGCTTATTCAATATTATGGAAAGTTCTGGCTGGTACTTCAGGAAAAAAATGCAAATTGAAAAAGAAATGAAATTGTCTTTATTAGTAGGTGATATGAGTCTATGTAGGAAATTTGATAGTATCTGCAAAAAAACTACTAGAAATAAAATGTTTGGGAAGGGTGCAGAAAGTAAGTTCAATAATCAAAAAATTTGTATTTCTATAGTAACAACAAATAATCAGAAATTGATATAAGAAGTACCATTTGCAATAGCATCAACACATAAAAAATGCTTAAGGATAAATCTGACAAAAGATATGAAAGATTCATTTACTAAAAGCTATAAAACATTGATGAGAGAAATTAAAGATGACCTAAATAAATGACAATATATTCCTTCAAATATCTGTTCTCAAATTCATAAACAAGTTAAATGTAATTTCTATCAAAATCCAGTTAGGAAAAAATAAAAAAAATAAAGTAGCCACACCAAAAAAAATCATATTGGTGTACCTGGATTTAA
The DNA here is from genome assembly GCA_004024805.1 of Geosciurus inauris. Lineage (NCBI taxonomy): Eukaryota > Metazoa > Chordata > Mammalia > Rodentia > Sciuridae > Geosciurus > Geosciurus inauris. The sequence goes on along the minus strand of PVHX01004228.1, from coordinate 125,198 downwards.
GATAAGTTAGGAATAGCTATAGAGGTAGGTAAAAATTAATATCAAATTTTGTACTGACTTAGGGTTAGGGTTAGAGAATTAACATGAATATGTAAAATATGTATATTCATAAGAATGTACTTGTAAGAATATATATGAAAACATATATGTATATATATATATACACACACACACACACACACACATACATATAGGATCCTTCACAGTGATGAGTAAAGTGAGAGTCACATGAAAATATATTATGTAAATATGAGGAAGCAAGGATGAATCTTATTTATGATATACTGTGATATGTATGCTAATTTAACATTGAAAATTGGAAATAAAAGCCTAAATACAGTTTAAAATTCATATTGGGGTACCTAGATTTAAGACAATTTAGAATTACATATAAAGGTAGGTAAAAAATAATGTTAAATTTTATACTGACTTAGGGTTAGGGTTAGAGAATTAACATAAATATGGGGAAATATGAATATTCATAATAATGTGCTTGTAAAAATATTTGTGAAAACATATATTAATATACAGGATTCTACACAGGGATGAGAAAAGTAAGAGTGATATGAAAACATATTTTGTAAATATGAGGAAGCAAGGATGAATCCTATACATGAGACACTGTGATATATATGCAAATTTAACATTGAAAATTGAAAATAAAAGTTGAAATATACTTTAAAATAAAAAAAGTCCAGTTAGGTATGTTTGCAGAAACTGACAAGCTGATTTTAAAACTTATAGGAGACAAACAACCCAGAACAGTCAAAACAATTTTGAGAAAAAAATAAATATAGGGCAATACTACCTGCATTCAATACCTGTCATGAAACCACACCAATTGAATAGTGTGATGTTGCCATAAAGGGAGACATATATGTCAATGGAAATAAAACAGTCTGGAACAAGACCCACACATATGTGGATAATGGATTTTTAACAAAGGTGAAAAAACAATTCCATGGAGAAAGGATAGTCTTTTCAACCATTAGTAATGAAATAATTATCTCTCTCTATGCGAAAAACAAAACAAAACAACATTTTGATCTATACTACATCCTATCATATGCAAAATTAGCTTATAATAGAACAAACCTGAATGTCAAACCTAAAGTGATAATAATTATTGATATAAACATAGTAGAAAATCTTTGTGATCCTGAATTAGGGAAAGAAATCTTAGATTGCCAAAAGCACAATCTATGAAAGGAAATTAATAAATTGGACTTCATCATAATTAAAAAATATGTTCTTGAACAGATTATCTTGAAGAATGAAGGAACTAGTAGTACACTGTGAGAAAATACAATACATAAAGAACCCTCAAAATTCAGTAATTATTTAAAAAATCTCAACTCAATAAAAATATTCAAAAGATTTGAAGAGACACTCCACAAAAAAGGATTTACAAATGGTAAATAAGCATATGAAAAGATGCTTACTCATTAATTATTAGACAAGTGCAGATTAAGACCACAATGACAGATGTTACTCCAGACATTGTAAAAATGACTAGAATTTCAGACCCATCATACCAAGTCTGGGCAAGCATGTGGAGGAAGGAACTAGGACACCCATACATCGATGGTAGGTATATAAAATGATTGTTCCAATTTGGAAAACAGTTTGGCAAAATCTTTAAAAGATAAGTAGACAACTACCATATGAACTAGTCTTTGCATTCCTAGGTATTAACCCGAGGATTACCCAAAGATTTGCAACCAGATTAATCTGTGATAACCAGAAACTGGAAACAGTCCAAATGTCTACCAATATGTGAAAGGATAAAAAGTAGTGGTGTTATATTGATATAATGTAGTACTACTGAGCAATAAAAATAAATGAACTGCTGAAAAACATTAAAATGGATGAATTTTAAAAGTATTATGCTTAGAGAAAGAAGCTAGACCAAAAAAAAAAAAGAAGTTATATACTTTATAATTCTGTTTACATGTAACTCTAGAACATGCATACTAATCTATAGTAACATGAACCCGCATTTACTGAAACAGGGAAATGGGAGAAGGAAATTACATTAATTAATTAAGGAAATTAATTGTGAGTGATGAATATAAACATTAAGCTGACCTTAGAGATGGGATTTCCTGTTGTATACAGATATCACTCAGTATACCCTGTAAGGAATAAGTGCATAGAAATGTATACAAGGAAATCCCCCCAAATGTGATGCAAACTAAATGCTTGCAAGTATTAAACATTAATATGATGTCTGAATTGCATTATTACTATATTAGAGTTTTTATGATTTCCAACGTACTTGCTCATAATTAAAAACTTCATTTTCATTGTCATTGGTTTTGTTTTGCATGCTCTGCCTTCCATGAGTTCTTTGTTGTCATCTCTTTTTACTCTTATTCTAATAATAAATCCTAAGTCAGTAAGAGTCTACTTCTTTTGCTATCACTAGATTTCTTTGTTAATGAAAGCAATGGGTACTTTCATGGTCTCCAGATTTAAAGATCAACCCAATAAGTATCTTTATGCTGAAGAAAATTATCACAAAACACAGGAACAGTATGCCCTGGCTTTCAACAGTCTCTTAATGAAGATGTTTTATATAGTCATTCAGCTTTTATATTAAGAAACCTAACACTTAACATGTAATAAATAATAACTGAATTGAAGTTAACCTAACACTTAACATAAATAAATAATAAAAGAATTGAACTCATTCTTTTATTAATAAAAATATCAGATAGAAGGAGAATCTTGATTATATTTGCAGTATAGAATAAAGACAGTAAACTATTTCTAAATTCTGGTTCTTAGATATTTTTGTTATTTTTGGTCAATGAAAGAACAAAATAATCTACTAAGTCCTGTCTGCAAATAGCACAACCTAGAGTACTGTAAGGATGTATAAAATATATTTTAGTCTTCTTAAATTATGCAGGGATGTTACAGGTGGGTTGGGAGAGAGGTAGGTTGTTGGAGCAAGGGGAATTGTCAAGTGCATCTACTCAAATAATCCATTCTTCATATTCTGCTTTTATTTTCCAATATGGAAAGGAGATAGAAGGTAGAGAAACCCAGAATAAGGCAGCATAATTGCAGTAATTCACCGATTTAGGAAGGCCTGTGTTGGTGGCACAAAATAGTGCAGCAATTTCCTTTCCATTAAATGAAAGAGGAGAGAAGTGGAAAGAGTAGTACTTAATACAGATTAAGAGTGGCTAGAGTCAAATAGCATTTCATCAGTGCCCTGTAATCAGACCTTTTATTCCTCATATGTAGAGTCAAACATGTAAATAAAGGAAATCTTCCTGTAAATTCAGTTTCATAAACTGTTTTTTAGGGCATGTCTGCTGAATACTTAAGTGGCACACCGGCAACTTAGGTTGAACTCAATCTCAGTGGCTGACATTAAATGTATGAAAGGAAAGGGGTAGAGTCAACTATTGTTTCAATAAGGTCAACACTTGAGGTAATGTGGAAGTGCTATTTTAGATAGAAATTCATCAGTGTTCTGGTATTTGTGGTTGATTGCTTTAAAATATTGTGATTTTTCATGTCCTTGTTGTTAATAAAATTTCCTTTCCTTTAAAATTGCTTGTGGCTATTGTATTCTAGGCGGTAATCACTATTTCTAGACAGTTTTGTTTATTATGTGGGTGAAGAACCTATAAAAAGTGTTTCCATTTTGGGCTTTCTGTGTCACCATGGAAACCATCCCTGAGTTAAGCATTTGTGAGTGACTTGCAGTCTTTGAGGAAACAAGCTAGGAGTGAAATAAATACCTTTGTGACCCACATATTTCTTTGTGTGTGAAAATTTCAGAGTTATTTCCCTGCCCCAAAGATTCAGTGTGCATTTTAGTTTATTTTTGTTTCTTTAGTTCCAGATGAGCTTTTTAGTTTTGTTTTAGCTAGCACACTTGCTCTTGGCAAACTCTTTTCTCTCCCAGGTGGTTACATAGTGATGCAGAGTGGCTGTCAAAGCCTGTCTCTGAAGTGACCATTCTTAATCTAACATATTATTTGGTGCAGAGAGTTGCAAACAGACAAACATCCTTTCAGCATCACATCTGGTTAAGGTGCTTGTTTATTTTTAAAACAATTTCTTAGAATCAAATTAATTTTTCTTTCATTTTGTGTATTGCAAATTTTAGAAGCTAAACTGGCAGAACATTCTTATTTGAGAAGCATAACCAAAGTATTTAAATAAAGTATCTAAAAATATTAGCTTCTCCAATTCATGCTACTTGTATTTAGTAAAAGATTTTTAAGCATCTATGCTTATTAGTTAATATATTTAGAATTTTATATAGGAATATAGGGAGTTCTAATATTTTTGGTAATAATATAATACTTGCTATCTTCTAGCACTAACTTTAGAGGATAATAAATTATTATTTAAATAAAAATTTAAAAAATATTTCTGTAGAGCTCTAGCAATACATATTACACTAGATGAAAATTTGTGTCAAATATTCCATTGTTAAACTGCTTAATGAGTCTGAGAAAAGATGTAGGTGACACATTAATAGTTACACTTTTAGGAAATGTTTATTTCAAGAAAAAAAATCACTTTAGGTTTTCAACATAATAATTTTTAACCAGTAAGTATATTGATGATAAATAAATCTTATACACTTTGAAGCAACTTCAATGGTCAGTTCATTTACCAACTTCTCTCTAATTATTTTTTTGAAATATGTGTTACTAGAAAAGAATGGAATTATATTTTTGAATATTATATAATTCAAATATTTTTAACGGTTCTACTGAGGTAAGATCGTAACATAATTCATCTATTTAAATCAATTTGTTGAAGAGACATTTGCCCTCTGATGTTCAGTGCAGCACTATTCACAATAACCGAGAAATGGTAACAACCTATACGTTCATGAATACATGTGTGTATAAGGAAAATGTGGTTTATCTTCACAATGGAATATTAGTTGGCATAAAAATAATGAAATTCTGTCATGTATGACAATGCAAATGGAACTGGAAATGATAATGTTAAGTGAAATAGGCCAGGCACAGAAAGAAAAATACAATATATTCTCACTGATGTAAAAAATCTAAAAAAGATGATCTCATAGAAGTTGAGGGTAGAATGGTGGCTGAGGAGAGCAGAAGGTAGGAAAGGATAGAAAAAGGTGAATCAACAGGAACTAAATTAGATAGGAGCAAGAAGTTTGGGTGTGCTGCTGCACAACAGGGCGAATATACATAATAATGTACTGTACAGTTAAAAAATCTAGGAGAAGAGATTTTGAATATGTTCACCCTGAATGACAAATTTTGGAGATGGATGTGTTTATCCTAATTAAAACATTATGCAATATATACATATATTGAAACATCATATGGGACCCCCAAAATATGTGCAATTTTAGTGTTTTGATTAAAAATGTTAGAAAAATAAAGCATGCAATTAAGTGGGTTTTTAGTAGATTCATAGATTGGAGTAACCAAAAAACTTCAGAACGATTTCATCACCCCAACAGGAAACCATACACTCCTTAACAGTCACTCACAATGCTTCCTCACTCCAGACCTAGGCAACCATTAATCTACTTATTGTCTATATAAATGTACCTCTTCTGAAATTTTATATTAAAGAATCATGCAATAGGTAGTCTTTTGTGACTGGTTTCTTTCATGTAGCATAATGCTTTTAACATCCATATTGTGTTAGGTGTCAATATTTCACTCTTTTTAATTGCTGAAATAAATAAATATGAATATAAACATTTGTCTATTTATTTAATGATTAATAGATAAATGAGTTTTATTATCATTTTCTGGCTATTTTTGTATAATATATCATTATGGAAAGTCTTACATAAGTTTTTGTAAGGACATGTTTTCGCTTTTCTTGAGTATATGCCTAGGAGTGGAATTGTTGGGTCTTATTGTAACTCAGTGTTTATCCTTTTGAGGGACTGCTAAATAGTTTTCCAAAGTGGTTACACCATTTTACACCCCCACCAACAATATATGAAGTTCCAGTTTCTTCACATCCTTAGAAATCCTTGTCATGATCTATTTTTTTTTTTTTTATTATAGTCATCCTAATGGGGGCAAGGGGTTTTGATGTGCACCTTCCTGTGGCTCATGAAGTAGCCATCTTGACAATTTATATATCCCTTTGGAGAATGTCTGTTCAGATTCTTGCCTACTTTTTAATTGAGTTGTCATTTATGATTAAGTTACAGTTAAAAAAACTTTTTTTAATTTAGTGAGGGTAGCCTCTCCAAAACTATTTTGTAATTGAAGAGATTTAACCAATTTAAAAAATGATTTATACCCTTTATGCAGAACATGTTCTACCTAAGTTAAACATACAACATGATTTTATATAAAAGTATCAACTATAATTTTACACTTGATTATTATTCTAGCATAACACAATTTCATTAACTCATACTTTAAAAATAATACTATCTTTTCTGTTATTTCCTCTTTTAAAGATTATGTTTCTTAGGAAGAAATAGAGAATATTTTAGGAAGCATAAACTGCTTATTGGTTGAAAACTCGTAAGGTTTGACATTATGAAAACTTTTACAGCACCAAGAAGAACTTGCAGTCAGACAGCTACAGTATTGTTTGAAGAAAGATCAGTATTTTGGTGACACTAACTTTTTCCTACTCTGTTTTGAAAACCTTCCCTGAACATCTGTGTAGGAAGATTAACAATGTCAACATCAGCTCAAAAATTTGAAGTTAGCTGAATGTCACAGTAGGAAATTAAGTATTTCCTGTATTTTAACATACTGCCTGTGCAGGTCCCTGGAAATACATGTATGATTTTCCACATGGAAACTTCTGTAGAAGGGTAAGGTAGATTATACTATGTATAAAAATACTAAGAATATCATTTAGAAGAATGCAGCAATCTAGTATATGTTTTAAGACTATTCTCAAAGGGTCTTCAAGAAAAATAGTAGTTATTTTTTTAAAAGATATTATCTTCTTGACATTTTCTCATTTACACATCTCTTTCAATCTAAAATTACTGTATTTAAAAAATTCCATCATCACAGATTGATATTCTTTTTTAAAATTTTTTCTTTTTAAATCATGCTTTATTAAAGGGTAACATTTTTCTTACAACTTCTAAGTTTTCTAAGAGCAGATTTCTGTGCTGCAGATCATGGAACCTGTCATATAATAAGTACTTACTTAATACATGTATATTGGATACATTAATTAAATGTCAAATGGGTATTTCATTTTTTTCCCTTAGGAAACCTTTTTAGATACAGCAGAGGACCCTGGTGTCTATGAGAATAACTGATGAAATAAACTCTGAACCCTTATCTGTTGATTTTTCTGGCAGACTTGCAGCTTTGGGAGTAGTAGTCTGAGACCTCCATCATCTAAGTCCTCAGACCCTGTGAATCACAGCCAGATCCAGTGCTTGTCCCGTGCTTACTAACTTGGAGCTTCTCAGCTGCAGTCATGTTCAGTCCTTTGGAGTCTCCTTGGGAAAGAAAGGAGGAGAAAATACATTTGCATTCTATATCCAACTATTTACAAAATAAACAAGGACCGATTCCATAGGAAAGATTGCAGTCTACAGTAAAGCATTTATTCTGTACATCATTTCTTTGGGATTCTGAATATTATTTTTTAAGCAAATGACAAATGAGCCCTTCAGCAAACCTGTGTAACAACGACTGTACAAGCCAACGCAGAGAAATACTAAAAATTGGAAGCATTCAGCTGGCATCAAACCAATTATTTCAACAATTTTTTTTCTACTTGAAAGAATGCAAGAAATCTGAGGCATGAGTTGACATTTTCAGAGTCCTAGTTATGATAAGCCTTTTTCATTGTAAGTTTCAATTAAGAAATTAAAATTTTGTAGAAAGGAACAAGCATGACCACAGACCTCACTTCATCTCAAGCACGAACAAATAATGTTTTTCTCTCCTAGTGGAACAGAAAGGTTGTGGGTAAGATAATTACATTTTAAGAAGATTGAGGAAGTAAAATCTGGAAGAGATTTTTGGGGAGAGAAAGGACCTTAGAGATGTATGTAATCTAGTGATTACCCAACTGTTCCTATTCTGCAGAAGAGGAAAGTTAAACTCAGAAAAGCCCATTTCACAAGAACATACGTGAGGGACCAGGCAATAAATCTGAAAACAGATTACAGCAGCACATCCATTAAGGAGAAATAATCGATTACTAAACAGTAACCACAAACATGTGGTTGGAAGAAGGACTTTGCCCAAACACTGCCCATGCTTCTTGAGACGGAATTATCAGCAAATTTTCAGGGATTCAAGTCTGTCAGTGACTAGAAACAGAGATTAAGATTGAGGATAAAGGCTTTCAGTTTGTCCACAGAAGCAAGAAGTGATAGATGTTCTGTCAGGGAAAATAAAACTACTCTTTATCCTTGATTGACCAATTTTTAACATCCTGACAAATTGATTTTGTTTTATATTCTCTCTCTCTCTCATACACACACACACACACACACACACACACACACACAGAGCTTTATAGTTAACTGAATAATTTGGTAATATTGGTTATACTCAACATTATCTTGTATGTACCCTAAGAACAGGATCTCTTATAAACCACAGTATAGTTGGCAAATTCAGGAAAGTTAACACTTTGATCTAATCTACATTTTATCTATGATATAACTCATACTAGATTTTAACTTATTCTTTGTTTTTTTAAAAAATTTTTTTAAAAAACTAATTTTTTCTTAAACAAGCTTGTTTTGTAAAAATCCATGAAACATAAGTAAATAAAACACAGAACCAATTTTGAAGTAAAAGTATTTTAGCAAATTTTGAAATACTTTTTTCTTTCCTGATTCTTGTTTTGTTCCCCTTATCTTCAACCTTTAGAAAACCTCATAGCATAAGCCAAGCTTAACTTTCCAAGGACATGATGCTGTAAGGAATCAAAGAAAGATTCCAGACAGATAATTACTACTATCAAATCTAACATTTGGAAAACTGACAGCGACAGTTGTGTGAAGAAGGTAATAAAAGAGGGAGACAATAGAGATTGGGAGACAAAGTTATAAGGTTATTGTGATTTTTTTTTAGGTAAGATGTTAAAATTCTGAATTAGGATCATGGCAGGAGATGTAGAAAATAGAGAGAGGTCCATGATCTGAATATGGGTGGTGAACAAGAGAAAGAAGGCAAAGATGCTACTAAGTCTTCTTTTGTTAGTAGAATTGTTTTTATTTAGCAAACAAACAAAAACCTTTTCCAAGCAACACAAGAGGGACATGGGTAGGGGAAGGTTTGTCCATGGAGCCTCAGCCTTCAGCCCATGTCATTTTGGAAATCATAAAGGGAGTGGTAGTGTCCCCTCCACCCCCAAATAAAACTGGTATATATATGGGAAGGAAAGACATGCAAAAGCTGTGGGAGGAGTGGGAGAAAAAGACAGATGAAGTCAATATTGGGACCTGGGCACTAGTGCGTTCTATAGCCTTGGAAAAGACTGCAGTCATTATCTGAACTAGGAAACAAGCAAGAGGAAAAAGATGGTGATGTTGGGGAAAAGATGAATGGTTGGGTTGAGAATTTGATGGGTTTAGGGTATTGATGCCCCATCCATGTGGAGATATTCAGGTCACAAAGTAATAATGTCTAGCAATGTAGAGAAAATACAAATGTACTCTTTGGAGTGGTTGTTGAGGTTTGCTTGATATTTGCATTTTTAATGGTTTCATGTAGAACCATCTTCTTCCCTTTGGACCTATGCAATGGCTCTGCAATGAGCAGGTGTGACTGCTCAATAATTGTGTCTTTATGATTAAACCAAGCGGTCAAGCTAAAGCACCCTGGTCTTGGTTTTACGTTCCACACAGTGGTACAGAATTACTTAAAAAACTAGTATTTATAAAGGAAATGGTATACCAAAGGCATCTTGTGGTAATGCATCTTGGTGTCTGTAAAGAACTCTGCAATTGAATCTTTTAATTTTCTCCTGAAAAGACCTGAATTATACCTGAGAATATATGTGAGATTGAACACATCCAACTCCCACCCCCTTTTCTGGGGAAACACACACGTTTTTATGGAAATATGCCCAACCCCTATTGTTGTTCAAATTCTTTCCATGGGGAGTAGATTTTATTTTCCTCTACATATAGTTTCCTGTTGTACATGAAAAAGAAATGTTTTCTCTTGTTTCTAGCAAACAGACATGCATGGAAAATGGAAACCCTGTTTCACTGGGGGAGTGGACAGCTTTTGTGAGATTCCCCAGTGCCTTAACTTTGCTCCCCTCACTTCTCTACAACCACTTTTAGTATCATGAGTTCAGAATTTGTGCCTTATGGATGACTGGCTAGGGCATGAGTCTGTACGAAGCAGCACAACACAGGATATGACAGAGGAAAGAAATACTGAATTAGAAATAGGATGACAGTCTTCTTTAGGTCTATTGATGGAGACTCTGTGTGACAGCCCTGATATCCTCCCTTTGCCAACGGCACAGAGAAGTTGGTAGAACCTGGAGGCCCTAGAGCCCTTTGCTCCTTCGTTCACCCTGACACCTGAGCATACCTGAGGACTGATCTCTGGCCTTTACCACTTTGTTGCTATTTTTATTCTCACTGTATAGACTGACTTGTACTCTATGGATGACAGGCTGTGAGGCACCAGCATAGTTTATCATGATTATAACTTTTGAGTTAATTCTTATTCCATACCAACCATTTCATTAACATGGTGCCTGTCCATTATCTTCCTTGTTCTCCTCAAAGAAGGGCTAATTATTTTCTAGACCCTCACGGGAGAAACATGTTTTAGATATAATAAAACCCAACATCTTTCCAGTGACATGAAGACCTTGATTATATTCATTTGTATGCATATTTGTGTGTGTGTGTGTGTGTGTGTGTGTGTATGTGTTTTCAAATCTTTTCAAGTCTTTATTTTTATTAGACAGGCCTATTTTGCTTCTTGACTATGCTTTGAGCATTCCCATCTCTGGGTCTTCCTTTATTTCTCCATCATACTTCTCCATGGTTCTCTGTTGTAATTTCCCCAACTTTTTCTATCTGGCTACATGTTTCTTAATTTTGAAGATTTAGCTGAGATATATTTTGCTTTATACCCTTCCCTTTTTTTTAATCATAGACGTCTTTTTATTTTATTTGTATTAATATATATTTTAAATTCACACATAATAATTCTACATATTTAAAGGGGACAGTGTGGCATTTTAATTCATGCATGTAGTGTGTAATTATCAGATCAAGGTAATTGGCATGTCTATCAGACATATTAATTTGTGTAAGAAATATTAAACATTAATATTAAATATTAGCTATTTCAAAATACACACTTAATCCTTGTCAACCATATTTATCCTTCTGTTATAAAACATTAGAAGTGATTCTTCCCATCCCATTCAACTGCACTCTCATGTCCATTAACCATCTTTTCTCTTTTCTTTCCTCCCCTACACACTTCCCAGATTCTAATAATCACATGGTAATCTGTTTTGACTCAGAAATTGTATATTTCTTGCTGTCTATGCTATATATTTGACAACTATACTACCTTGTACTGTTAGTTTTTCTGTTCTGTTGTTCAGGCCTTGAATTTATAAAATAAATATTATCAATAGAATAATGAGCAAGCCCTTGAGCTTGGAAGGTAGAGTGGATTTGATCTCTTCTGCTTAATAACTGCAAAATCTGAATGTTCTTAATTTCTTTTCAACTTAGTTTCCTCATTGGTAATGTAAACATAATCATAATAACTATGAGATTGTCACAAAGATTAAATGAAATAATATATGAAAAAGATTTATCTCAGTGGTTGAGAATTGAACCTAATGTTTGCTCAACATCTTTTGTTTGAATACATCTTTAAAATAATTTATTAAGTCCAGAAGCTAATCAATAAAACAGTGACACAGTATTTGGAATAGAATGACTACATACCAAGGAGATAACTTGCTTGAAAAGTACTGGGGCATTTTCTAGATAAGACTATTCCAAAGAAGAAAACTTTTTCATGGAGGACTAATAATGGCATTAATAAACATCATTTCTTCTTTCAGCACAATCCTAGATCCCTCCTAATTATTAGAAATAAATTTCCAGACAATGGTAACCTGCCTTGCCTTGTCTTATGACTAAACAAATCAGCTTAATGGTGTGTATGTATTGATGTCATTACTCTTTGCTCACTAGCCAGTAAGAGCTGCAAATGAGTTTAACTTTCTCCCCACAATGAAGTCGAAGCCCCATCTGCTTCAGAGATGAAATTCTCACTAAATACCTTCACAGAGAATTCAGAAAACTGTCTCTTGACCTCTCCAGGTCATGGGCATGGGAACAGCAGATCTCTGCCCCTCAACTTACTGCCATGGTACAGCAATTTTATTTTCACCCTAGTTTTGAAGAATCAGGCTCTATTTATCCTGCCCCTAAAATTGTTGTTAGATAAATTGCTTTAAAAGTCCTTTCCTTGTCTATGATTTTATCATTTACATTCCTATCTTGATAGCTGTGTCTCAGTACAGCGTTTCTGAATTGCACCACCTTCCCCAAACTGGAAGACATCTTGATTTGCTATGTTTAGATGCACATTCATAGGGTACATTGTGGTGTGCACATCTGAGGACTATTAATTGTAATGAAATTTAATAGACTGTATATCCAATAGGAAGGGAAGGACATTTAGGTTCTAATTTAAGATCCATTGTTAACTAATTTTCTGATTTTGTATGCATCATTTAGCCCCTGGGAGTCAATCTCTACCTGCAAAACAGATATATGACTATCTACTTTAACTACTTTAGTGAATTTGAAAGAATAAAACATGTTAATAGTGGTGAAGCCATTTGGAAATTTCATGTTAAGTAAATACAACTGTTAATCAATTTTTTTGAAGTGGTCTGAATAGACAAAAGTCCCCAATAAAATGTACTGAACCAGATAATTATTCTTATGTTTAAAAGATCTTTCCATACAAAATATTAATCTATATATTATCTCAGTGTATCCTTAACTGACTAGGTAGGTTCATTTGCCACACAAGGCACAGAAAAAACTTTTATAACTGCACAATTATGAGAAAAAAAGATTGCTATTTCTTATAGAGAACGAAAACACAAGGGTGAAGAAATAAAAGTAGAATTAAAATAAGATGCGTTTATGTCTATTATGTACCACCAAAAATCCTATTACCTAGACAACTTCTGTACACCTTTTGTAAATTTCAAAAGCTAACACAGAATTAAAAAGGCCTTACTAAAAAAATCCAAAATTCAGAAAGCTAACATTGAATTTTTGCTTATTTATTTACTTTTGTTCTTGTTATTTGCCTTTTTATTCCTAACTTGGTCAATGAAAAGTGAAATAAGGCTATGTTTAAGGTTCTTTCTCATTTATGACATTTTAGCAACTGTATCTTTCCCTGAAAAATTTAAATAAGCTACAAGAAACAAAAAACAAATATGTAATGTCTGCACTTACTCATCTCTCAAATTTTCTTTCAATATTTTTCATTTAATCATGCCTTTATTTAAGCTTCAACAATTTGAATAATTTTTATGAAATTAAATCTAATTCAATGATTTATTTAGCAGATATATCTTTAACCATGTCAGAAATGTTTCATTCACGCAACTTCTCCCAGCTAAACAAGATGGCAGAGTGGATCTAGGCAGCAACCTTTGATTCCTCCACAGTCTACAAACAGCTGACCAGAGAAGGCGGTGACAATTCAATAGTGGACAGCATGAGATGTGGACATACCAGGAATTTGGTTACCAGTGCAGAAAATAAAGACAGATTTTTTTTTTAAACCCACACCCTGACCAAAGTGGGGTTAAGAGAGAGCTTTACCAAAGAAGGAAAGAAGTAGAGGACCATCCCATAAGGTTATTCCTTAACAAAAGTTTTGAAAAAAAGCAAAGCAGACCAAGTTAAAACAAGAGCAGCAAAGACAGTGAAGGAGATTACGCAGTTTAGCACAAATTGTAGGCTGAACACTGTGTGGGGCAGGGCAGCCATTTTGTAGAGTCCGCAGCTAGCCAGCCTCCCTAGAAGCAATTAAATCAATACAGCCTCTCCCACCTACCTATTGTAACAGATAAAGCCGGAGGGAATGCCTCTGAAATGGATTGTCTCAGTAATACATTTAGAAGGAAATTGTGGAGCAATTACTGCTAGCTGAGAGTTACTTAAACACCCTCCCTATCACTAAAGATAAAGGGAGTAATGTGAAGCTAACCTGAGAGTAAATCACTCGCAGAGTGCTAAACCCAGCCAAGCTCTTCACATAGTCTTAACAGGAGCTCAGGCAAAGAAGGATCAATGGACATCCTACCTCCATCATGGTGATGGGTAAAACCCTAGTGATCTGTAGCAGTCAAGGTGGAGGACTCTGTGCTGGACTGCCCATAAAGAGCCTGCACACTTAGGCCCCACAGTTACAGCCACCAAGTGTTAAAATAGCACCTCTCATCTGGAAGAAACCGGTGTGCAGCATGAACATGGCAAAGCAAAAGAAAGCAAGTAAGTATGCCACCATGAAAGGACTGCTCAGTCTCAGATATGAGAGGCTTAAAGGAAAGGAGAGATTCAAACTTAAAAAGAAACAAAAGAAAGATCCCAGTGCACTGAAGGAAAGAGATGTCCCTCAACACCCTTCCTGTTTATTCTTCCAAAATAATACACAACTGGACCCACCTTATCATATTCTGGTTGATACCAACTTTATCAATTTTTCCATTAAAGCCAAACTAGACTTAGTGCAGTCAATGATGAATTGTCTGTATGCCAAGTGTATCCCTTGCATAACTGATTATGTAATGGCTGAAATTAAAAAAATGGGGCAAAAGTATTGAGTGGCTTTAAGTATTGCAAAGGATCCACAGTTTGAACAGTTATCATGCATGCACAAAGGATCCTATGCAGATGACTTCTTAGTACAAAGAATAACTCAGCACAAGTGTTATATTGTGGCCACAGTTGACCATGACCTTAAATGAAGAATTTGAAAGATTCCTGGAGTTCCTATTATGTACATTTCTAACCATAGATACAACATCGAGTGTATGCCAGATGATTATGGAGCCCCTAGGTTCTGATTCCTACAAGATAAAGTTCCTCTACTTTCCTTCAATTAACTTTTTCTGTTACCAGTTCAGTAAACATGCTATAGAATATAGAATAATTCATATAGCATGATTTATTTGCACTATTATCAGCTGAGTATGGTTAAATATATTCACTTCTTGATGCTTTTTGAAAACATTTTGTCTCATTTAGAAATTTGTTGCATTTTTTAAAAAATAAATCAGATACTCAAAAAAAAAAAAAAAAACAAAAAAAAACAAAACACCTTTACAAATAAGCCTAGGCAGAGTGGAGAGAGCACTCAATAATTCACAACCATGAGCATAAGAGCTCAGGTGAAAGTGGGCAAACTTACATTTTACTCCAGTCACAAGAATGGTACCATGGTGATTCATGTTAGCAAAGGTGGAGGTTTCTATTCCACAGACCAGTCACAGACAGCCTTCATTCTTAGGCCCCACAGTTGTAGTCACAAAGCTCTATGACACTATATAGAAGTCCCTGCAGAAGGAAGTGGGTGCTCAGTGTAGTCAGTGACAGACCTGGGTGCTGTACCCTGAATTCTCAACATCTAACAGAAACAATCAGCAAATACTCTTCAAGCTTGCAGACTTGGGCCTCCGGATTGACCAGAAAGTACTGGCTGGTGAAAACCAGGGAAACAACCAGGAAAGTAGCTCCTGTGCTCTAGCACAGGATTAATTATTACTTTCTTTAATAATTAATTTCTCAACCTATTCAAGAAGATTACAATTTTATACCCAGATTATAATAACTGAACATTTTCAATAAGCATTTTCCCTAAGGTTTATTTGTGCACAGCTCTGCTTTGAAGGGATTGCAGTTAATAGGATTTAGCCTGTCCTCTCAAAGTACTGCTGATACACATTGAGTACAGACGATACACATTGAGAGGGAATATTAGTATTTGGATATTCACCCAGACTAGGACACTCAAGAGAAGGAAGCTCATTAAATAGTCCCTGACATAAAAGTAAAAGAGTTAATCATTCAGCAGATGGGTAGACAAAAAATATGAAAAAACAAGGGAACAAACCACTGCAAACAGTCCGCAACACTTCAACAACTGCTTCCATTGATACCACAGTAGAAGAAATGTTAATTAAATAATTTAAAAAGCTCAAGTTAAAATGTTCAATGAACTAAAGGAAGATGTAAGGAATGGACTGAGGAAAAAAACACAGGAAGTGAAAGATCATTTCAATAAAGAGATAGGGATTCTGAAAAAGACCCAAACAGACATCCTAGAAATAAAATACTCAATAAGTCAAATTAAAAATTCAATTGAAAGCATCACCAATATGTAAGACCACACAGAAGACAGATTCTTAGGCCACAAAGATAAAGTATATAATCTTTATAATAAAGTCAAGATGTTAAGATATCATGACCAGAATATTCAAGAAATTTGGAACATTAAGATACCAAATATATGAATTATTGGTATAGAAGAATATACCAAAATACAAACTAAAGGAGTGCACATTTCCAATGAAAAAATATCAGCAAATTCTCCAAACCTTAGTGATAGAATCAGCCCGGGTGCCAGTCAACAGATGAATGGATCAAGACTATGTGCTAATTTATACAACAGTTTTACTCAGCCATCAAGAAGAATGAAATTATGTCATTTGCTGGTAAATGGATGGAACTGGAGAACCTCATGCTAAGTGAAATAAGCCAGACTCAGAAAGTCAAGGGTCAAATGTTTTCTCTAATATTTGAAAACTAGAGCAAAATAGGAGAGGAAAAAAAAAAAGGTGAGGGATTCCACGAAATTAAAATAGATTGAAGTACAAGAAGAGGATAGAGGGAGAGGGAATAAGGACAGAACAAGGAAAAAGCTGTACAGTGAAACTGACCAAATTATGCCATGCACATATATGAATATACCCAAGTGAATTTCACCTATATGAATATCTATAAAGCACCAATTAAAAAATAATAATGAAAGCCTGCAGAAAAGAGGAAGTGGAATATGGGGAGGGAGAAGGGAAAGAAAAGAGTAAGTACTAGGAACTGCAATGGAATAAATGATATTCCATGCATATATAATTGTGCCAAAATGAGCTCCATTATCATGTATAACTATAAGACACAAATAAAAACAAAATATTTCCCTTCACTTGTTTTATCATGTATTTACCCTTCATATTCTAATGTTCTAATGTAAGATGGAGATTCTATAAAATATTTTCTTTGTGAAATATTCAGATCAGAAAATAGAATATGAAATTCAAACATATTAATCTGCCAATTCTAGTATTTATAACTAATAGGTAGGTATCCTATGGGAGAGGAGGATTCACATATATGAATAAAACAGTAAACCAAACAATATCAGATGAGTACTTTTGTCCCCATGTATCAAGAGTATACTGGTCACAAGAGACAAACTGGTGAGAGTTAGGGATTTGGGATAATTTGGGATAATTTTGTTCTTCAAATATATATCAGATGGATTTACTAAGCAAATAAATTTATCAAATAAAGCAAGGTAGGTAAGTGACCATAGATTGTATTTGGCTTGCCTTGTTTTTAGAAATAAAGTTTCATTGGAACTCAAACAGGCCCATTAATCTGTTATCTATAGCTGATACAGTAGAGTAGCAGAACTGAATAGTGATAATGACCATGTGTTCTACAAAATCTACAGTATTTACTCTTTATGGAAAAAGTTTGCTGGCTTAGAAAACTGATTGCATAATTAAAAATGAAACAAACAACAAAATAGCTCATGTCATCTTCCTTTTGTGTGGAATAAAATTCAATAATAATTCATTTCATCTTGTCTGGTAAAGTTTTCATTTTTATCATTTTTATTATGTTCCAAATCTGAGAAAAACATTGTTTATAACTTATCAGCCTGAAAATATGGGACTATTTCTTTTTAAAAATATTTCCAAAGTTAAGCAATTGTCAAATTCTATAAATGCCATGAAACATCATTACTAGATACATTTCATGTTAGTAAATCGCTTTCTCAATTATTGAGCAAGGAAATATTTGAATATTTTTATTACCATTTGATGAAAAAAACTCAGTTCATTTCTTTTAGCTAAAATGTAGTTTAATTTTCTAGTACTTTTGATAATCCAATAGCCAGATCTGGGGTAATACAAACCTACATTGGAGTTGATCTCAAATTTTCTTTTCTTTTTGTCTCCTACTCTTATGTGCTCCCTTAACGGTACAGTGGTAAATATATAATGTCCTTTATAAGTGTCCTTTACAAGATCACAGCATGACCACAATGTCCAGTTCCTGAATAAAGGCCATCTTTGATGACTTCTAATTATAGATTCCGCTCTAGAAACATTGGCCATACGTACATGAAGTTTTTGTGAGATTATAGCAAAAGAGAAACAGCCCCTATCAGTTAAGTAAAGTGTATTGAGGGGTTTAGGAAGAATATTGTCATCAATTTAATGGTTTGGAGCTTTTTGAGTGCAAGTTGATGGAAGTCTGTAAGTGTAACAGCAATGAGTAATGACTTAGCAGGAATAATTTAGGTGAATGGCTTTTGAGGTTAAAATGAATATCTGAATGAAAGCTCTTCAGGGAGAGACAGTAATTGGAACTGGTTCTTACGTTGGTAAACCTTTCAGCACATCTGCAACTCAATACATTTGGCATTGTCATGGGGAATTCTTTGAACTCCTTAGCATCTAGGGACCCTAGAGTACTTAAAATGGAAAATGCTGATGCATATTTTAAAAGGTATTATTACCATTCTGCTAATTATTTTGAATTCTAAATGAAATCCTAAATTGGCAAAAGGAATAGCTTTACTTCCAGGGATTGTAATGAAGTTAATATTATAAAAACAGTGTTGTAGGCATAAAGAATGCTGAGCTTGAACAGAAATTAATTTGAAATAAAGCCTGGGCATTTTCTATACTCTCAAATTTAATAGCAGTCCTGGTTCCTTTGTTCCCATTTGTCGCCTTAAACAAAATATTGCAATATTTATAATTTTTACTCTTGTCCGTAATATAGCCTAAGCCAGGTGGGGTGGCGCATGACTGTGATACCAGTGGCTCAGGAGGCTGAGGCTCAGGAGAATTGCAAGTTCAAAGGCAGCCTCAGCAACTTAGTGAAGCCCTAGGCAACTTATGAGACCCTACCCCTAAACAAAAATATAAAAAAAAGGGGCGGGAATGTGGCTCAGTGGTTAAGCGCCCCTGGGTTCAATCTCTGGTACCAAGAAGATATTTTAACCTATGATAGAGATTTTAAAGTGGACATTTTATTGGTGTAAGTTTTCTTTAACAATGCATTTTATTTATTATTTTGAATTGGTTATGTCAAAAGTACAAATATACATAGTTTAGGACTTTGCTGTTTTACTTTAAGAATTTAAATTTAAATTTTAAATATTATTTAAATACTTAAAAGATCTAAATTAAGATTATTTTCTAGCAATGCTTCATTATTTTTAACAGCTTCATAATATTCCATTGTATGAATATACCAGAATATTTTTAACTAGTTTCAGTACAGAAGTTTTATCTAATCTTTCTTTTTCTGAGTTTTCTTTGTTTTTAATTTATATGTGTTATATGCGTTTGTATAAGTGTGTAGATCATATATGTACATCTTCAATGGCTCAAATAAACAGACTTTATTATTCCCTGTGTCACATTATTCTTTGAGACTGTATAAGTCTCATCTATTGTTCTATTTTATTTTCCTTTTTCTTCAACCTTGATACTCAAGACCATTTCCTTCTTTTTCCTCCTTCACCATAGATATCACACTAATATTCTAATGTGTACAGCATTTTTCATATATATATGAAAATTTTTTCATATATATACATTTTCATATATACATGAAAATATTTGTAAACTGTAAAATAGTTTTTTTGTGTTTTAAAATTATATTCATGATAATATGCTAGTGTTCTATTCCATATTCACCATATTCCATGGTTGCTGTTTCTGAATTGGTACATTATATTTTTAACATGTCTATTTGTCTTTCCTAATATATTTCCTAGAGATGGGTATATAGGATGTTCCAGCTTTTATGATCAAATTAGTGCTGCAATAAACACTGTCATAATATTCCTATATAAATCTATGCATGAGTGTCTATGTCCAAGTGCAACATTGCTGGATCATGCTCCTGGTTACTGTGCAATGCAAATTGTTCCACATATCACCTCTGCCAGGTTATACTTCCACCCAGTTTATACTTCCATCCACTGATGGAATTCCTATTGTCTCATGTATTTGACAACATTTGTTATCACATATTTTGCTTTGGTTTTATAAAGTGATAGTTATTTTACATTGCATTTCCTGATGATTAAGGCAATGTAAAACATTTTCACGTGCATTTTAGTCTATCGATTCTCCCCTCCTGTTCACCTTTATTGACTATCTGTTTTAACCTGAGATCCAGATGTTCTTCAAATGTCTAAGAGACTTATATTTTAAATATTAGGTTGTTGCGTTTTTTTCCATGCAATTTTTCCCCTCCTGTTTCTTTCAAACTTCTTTTGTAAAGTAAAATTCTCTCATTTAATGTATGCCTATCCATCAATATTTCATCTTATGCAATATACTTTCTCGTGTCTTTTGTTTTTTATTTAATCTTAGGATATTACATTTTACATTTTCTTATGCTCAGTGTGTAAAAGTTTCACTTGTACAAGGTCTAAAGATAAGAACCCAAATTTATTTTTCTTCATAAAGCTTCAGTATTTTTTTAACTATTTATTTTGTGGCTCCACCTATAATCATAATGCCTTGTCCAGCTCTGTCAGTTTTTGGTGTTCTTATTTTTTTTCCATTTCCTAATTTTAAATTTTACTTTTTGTATTCATGCCAATCACATAGTTTTATTACTTGCCTATGTCTTATTAGTCAGCTACAGTATTACATTTTCTTTCTCACTTTAATATCTGTAGGTCTAGATATTATTTATACCTATTTTCCTTTTTTTTTTTTCTTCATCAGTTTGTCTAGGGGTTTATCAACTGTACTGAAATTTTTTAAAGAATCAGCTTTTATTCCCATTCCCTCTCCCTCTTGTCCTCCCTTCCTCCTTCCTTCCTTCTTTCCTTTTTTTTTTTCCTTTGGTTTTTGTTTTTGGTGGACCTGGTTCACACCAGGGCCTCACACAGGCTAGGCAAGTGCTTTATCACTGAGCTACATCTCCATCCCTCATTTCAGTTTTTAATATAATTGATTTATGCTCTGCTACTTACTATTGTCTTTCATCAATTTCTTTGGAGTTTAATTTTTTATGCAGTTTCTTAAAGTGGAAACTTAAACTAATAATTTGGGGCATTATTCTATTGTAACTTAAGTACTTAATGTTTTTATAGCCATTCTTCAATTAATTCTTTGGGCAAACATTTCTCCCCTCATTTATCTGGGGATTATTGATTTCTACATTTCTTTTTGTACACAGATTTATTAATTTTTTACTGTTATATTTTTAAGCCAATGTCTTTATTTTTCCCCCAAAAGGCAATAATAAGATTTAAACATAATAATTTTCTTCATTTTTAATTTTCATGTTTTTCTTTTCTCTGATCTAATTGCACCAATTAATGCGTCCAGAACTATGTGAACTGTAATGGTGATAAAGGACATTCTTGCCTTATTTTTTAAATTTCAGTTAAAATGTTGTTAATATATCCCAAATTAAGCATGATTTATACAACTAACTCAGTTCACTTATTTATATTATTGGCAATATTTTTAATTATGGTAGCTTTTGTTAAATGTAATTTCAGTACTTATAACAACTGATGTATGATTTTGCTTCACTGACTTAATATCTAAAATGATCAAATAGATAAAGTTAACCCAAGACTCCTCAAGTACAAGAAAATAAAAAGTCCATAAGGGGATGGCATCAAACTAAAATCTTTACAGCAAAAGAAACAATTAAGAGCATAAAGAGAGAGCCTAATGAACGGGAGAAAATCTTGCCACCTGCACCTTAGATAGGGCTTTACTTCCCAGGATATACAAAGAACTCAAAAACAAACAAACAAACAAACAAAAAGAAATTAATCAATAAATGGGCAAAGGAAATTAACAGGCATTTAATAGAAGAAATATGAATAGTCAACACATTTATGAAAAAGCATTCATCTCTGGTGATTAGAGAAATGCAAATTAAAACTATACTGTGATTTCATTTCATGCCAGTCTTAATGGCAGCTATCATGAATACAAGTAACAACAAGTGTTGACGAGGATTGTAATATTCTATGTTAGCAGCACTAATTTAGCAATATTGTATACTGGTTCTGGATTTAATTTTAATCTAAGTATTCTCATAAAATAACCTATTTTATATAAGTTCTAATCAATGAGCCAAGAAGCAAAATATTATCAAAAGATTATATTAATTTCTCTTCTGTCCATTTTATTTCCACAAAAATATTTCAATATTTTTATTTTCTACTTTTACTGTTTCGACAAGATTTGAATCACATATCTGTTTTGTTGTATTTATTTTTTGAAAAATGTAAAAAATATTTATTTAATTTTTTATTGGTGCATTATAATTACACGAGGTAGTGGCATTCATTTGCCATGTTTGTATATTCACATCAAATCATTTGATAAACAACACATTTCTTTTAAATAATCTGAGTTTATAATTTAAAACTTTCTTATCACAAAGTCTCCTGAGTTCAGGTGACTTCATTGGAGGATTCTATTTAATATTTGAAGAAAGAAATGATACCAATTATGTAAAAAAAATTATATTTCACTACACATGAAAATTTCATATAACATTAAATTTCAGTGTCTGTAGTTTTAGTGAAGCTTAGCCATATGTTTTGTTTGTTTATGTATCATCTGAGTCCTTCTATACTACAACGGATGAGTTGAGCAGTTACAACAGACGATCATTGCTTCTTCTCTTGTTTCTTGCACCACATGAATCACAGTTATGCAGTTATAAAAAATCCCTTTCAGGAAGAGTTTTTGAATCCTGCTTTGTAAGAAAAATTGAAATAACTCCTCTTTTCTTTTTTTACATAATTGGTATCATTTTTTTCTTTAAAGGACAAAAATAACTTCTAATAAGATTATACATCTAAATGTGAAAATACATACATATATACTTATATCTGTAGAAAATGTAGATAATTTTTACCATGTAAAGTTTAAGATATCCTATTCATCAAAAACCTACTAAATAATATGAAAAGATAAATAAGACAGTAGGATTTACAAGTTGCATACAATAATGCATAAAGAACTCCTAAGAAAAGATAGTATGCCATAGTAATCCATACATGAAAATTTTATCTACAGTTCACAAAAAAGCTTGAGCAGATGATCAATAAATGCATACCCACCTTTGCTCATAACCATCAAACAATTAAAAATTAAATTACTTTAAACTATCACTACCTGCTACTGGAATGTCTACTATTAAATAGAATGGCAATGCTAATGGTGCTTAGACTATAGAGAAAAAGAAACTCTCGTACACTTATGAACATAATGTACTTTGGATAATCACTTTGGAAAATAATTGGAAACTTCTAAACTTGAGCATTTGAACAAGCAATTTCCTTATCTACACTCCACAGAAATGTGTAATACATATAACAATGAAAGATGTGTACAAGCACTTTTATAGCAGCAGTTTTAAGAATCTTTCTCTACCAGGTGAGCAACACAGATATCTACCACAAAGGAAAAATGAGCTGTGGCACATTAAGCCTATGGAATACTATGTGACAATGAAAAGAAATGAACAACTATAGCATGCACTGACCTCAGAGTGTCTCACAAAATTAATGATTAAGAAATGAATCCGCAGACATTCACAACATGTACCATCTTATTCCATTACTATAATGTTTAACAAATGAATAATTTACATTTAATGGAAGGGCAAATATTTAAGATCAGTAAATTTCATTTGTAATTTCCTTTCTCTAGAATAAGTAGTTTCCTTCATTCTTCTATCCCCCAAATAAAAGAAAAAGAAAAAGAAAAATAATTTATATATGTATCAGTGAACTTTCTGCTTCTTGTTATGTTGGCCATGGGTAGTTCCTTCCAAATTGTTGCACATCTATGATCTCATGTACGTGAGTGTGGAGTCTACACAACTATTATAGGCTAATAATACAGAAATCTCTTCCAAGACTCAAACTTAGATAACCCTGAACACTGATCTACTTTGTCTCATAGGAGTATACTGTTTACAGAAGACAGAAATCCCAAATGCAAATAATTTTAGCTTCATTCTTTCAAAACCCAGAAAATTCATACATGTAATGATATTGATATCAACTTTTATCTCTACGATTTAATTATATAATACATATTTACTAATTTTCATTCAGTATTAAATTTCCCCTTTCCTCAGTAATGCTTTCTTAGTATTAATTAATTTATAGCAGTACTAGGGATCAAAGCCAGGGTTGCTCTACCACTGAGTCTCATCCTCAACTCTTTTTATTTTTAACTTTGACAAAGGACTTCACTAAGCAGCCCAGGTTGGCTTGGACTAGAGAACGTTTTGTCTCAGCTTCCTGAGTTGATGAGGTTGCAGGCCACTGGGCCCAGCCCAGCATCAGAGTGTTTTCACTTGATCGTTTTGCATCAGTCCTGTTTAGTGGAATATTTTAGTCAGTTTTTCATTGCTGTGAAAAAATACTTCCTTTCCAATATCACCAATAATTTCTGATGCCTGCTTATTCATCTTTGTGTATCAAAATTTATGATGATTATCTTAAATTTGTCTGTTATGATGATTATCTTAAATACCTCTGTTATGGAAATCTGTTGATTTTCTGTTTCAAATTGTACTTCTTTCCTAGGTCAATTGTGAGTGTCATGTTGAGATTTCTCTTCTTTGGATTTCTCTTGGTTTTCATTTTTTTTATTTCCAAAATTTCTTAAGAATTTCTTGAGAAATGTTTCACAAAATCTAGAGAGACATGGTAACTATATGCAATATAGGATCCTGAATCGGATCTTGCTGTATGGAGCATTTCCTTCACTGTTAGTGGATGCTTGCATCTTGAATATTGTTTCATCATTTTACATTTTTGGCCATATGTTTTCAGAGGTTCAGT
Source organism: Geosciurus inauris (assembly GCA_004024805.1). Lineage (NCBI taxonomy): Eukaryota > Metazoa > Chordata > Mammalia > Rodentia > Sciuridae > Geosciurus > Geosciurus inauris. Next base: position 100,041 of record PVHX01004228.1, on the reverse strand, counting down.
CCACAAATGGCCAACTCCGTAGCTCTGGGCCTGAGATGAGGCAGAATGTCATGGTGGATGGGCATTGTAGAAAAAAGCAGCTCAGGATATATTATCTTTTTAAATTTTTGAGACAGGGTCTTGCTAAGTTGCACAGCTGGCTTGAACTTGTTTTTCTCTTGCCTCAACCTCCTTAGTAGTTGATATAATAGCTGTGTGCTACCACAACTATTCTTGTCATATTTTAAAGAAAAACAATTTTCCTATTTTTATTCTATTCATTTAATGAGTTTAATCTACAAAATTCTATTTTTGTATTTAGTAACTTAATTTATTTACTGTTCTAATGATTATTTATTTTTTACTAACTTCTTCAGATAAACTATTTATTTTACTATTTTATGTATTACTGTGGAATTTTTTGCTATGGATTATCTTCTGAACAATGCTTCCATTGTATTGCGGGTTTGTTCACAACTTGCCAATCAGGCATGAACTTGCATTTTTTTCACAAGTTATTTCCATATGTCAAATACAGCTTTTGGTCTCTGACCAAAAAAGCAAAATAGCCTTAATATACTCTATTTACTTTGAAGTAACTCTATGTAATTATTAAGTAAAAAATTCATTTCCTTACATGATAAATTACTAAATATCTACATAGAGATTAGTATTCCTTCGTCTGAAAAAAGAACTTGATTTTATTACAAAGAACAGCAATAGTATAGAAATAATATAGAAATAAACGAAGTAAAATTCTAAGTTTGATTAATGTTTTCTTTTTCTTCGCTGGCCCCTTCAATATTATAGACCAAGAATAACAGCCTCTTTTTCAACCAACCATTCAGAAATTAGAAAAAAACTGGTGACTTGCTGCTGTGACAGTCTGCATGTACCTACACGCTCTAAGAAGACATATTCTGCTATAATTTAATGAGGAACTTCACACTCTTTCATCTACAAAAGGTAATGAAATAGAAAGTTATGGAATTCTAATGGAAATGGGAAAATAAATCCAATTTTTTGTGATTCATGTTTGCTTTTTTCACTTTAGTATAACCTGAGAATTAGGAAATTGAACAGAATTTCAGGTTTTCTCTCTTCACATATGTGGTTAGCTGCTTTGTATTCTAAGTTGGTTATGTACCGGTTTGATATTAGAACCAAAAGACATATAAGATTAAATGATAACTCTTGTCTTTTGGTTGAAAGTTAGTATTTTGACATTTCCACATACAATTTAATTGAATGCATGGAAGAACTGTATTGAATTATGTACTCCCCATCATTTCCCCATTCTTCATTTATTCCATGTGTTACGGTTTGGATGAGTTGTCCCCAAAAAGCTCATGTGTGAGACAAAGCAAGAAAGTTTAAAGGTTAGATGACTGGGTTACGAGAGCCTTAACCTAGTTAATGTATTAATCCCTTGATACGGATTAACTGGGTGGTAACTGGGTGGTAGGCAGGTAGGGAGTGACTGGAGGAGATGGGTCACTAAAGGCATAACTTTGCGGTACATATTTTATCCTTGGTGAGTGGAGCTTTTTCTGCTTTCTGATTGTCATGCCCTGAACCATTTTCCTCTGCCACACCCTTCTGCCATTATGTGTTGACTCACCTAGGGTCCAGAGCAATGAACTGATCATTTATGGGCTGAGACCTCTGTAACTATGAGCCCCAGTTAAACTTTTCCTCTTCTAAAATTGTTTGTGTCAGGTCTTTTGGTCATACCACCAAAAAAGCTGACCAAAACACGATGCCTCTGCCCAATACGAAGAGCTGAATAATCAATAACAGCTAATGTCCTGAGTATTTATATGCTAGTGTTAAGTTGTGTTTTACATTTAGAACCCACTTAATTTTTTTAACAAACTCATGAGGTAAGTACTGTTCTTGTGATAAGCAGTATAATGACCTTACAACAATGTCCAGTTCTTAATATCTAAAACCAATGAAGAGGGGCTGGGATTGTAGCTCAGCGGTAGAGCGCTTGCCTCGCATGCATGAGGCCCTGAGTTCGATCCTCAGCACCACATACAAAGCAGTAAAATAAAGACATTGTGTCCATCAACAACTAAAAAAAAAATTTAAAAAATAAATAAATAAATAAAACCAATGAAGAGGCAAGGGGGATTAAAGTTTTGAATGGGATTAAGAATGATAATCATTTACTAAATACAGAGATAATCCTGGAATATCTATGTGGCCCCAATGTAATCACAAGGGTTCTTTAAATGTGGAAGAGGGATGCAGAAAGACAGAGTCAGAGAGAACTAAAAATATGATATTTCCCTGCAAATGGAGGGAATTCAGGTGGCCTCTAGAGAAAGGCAAGGTGAACTGGAGTTAGGTTTTAGTGAGGTAGAGCTTGAAGCATTTTCTGGGGTTTCTTCTATAAAGAAACTGTTATCATTCATGAAATCTGTACCACCATCATGACTTAATCATCTCCTAAATGCCTCACTTCCCAGTACCTTCACATTAGAGGTCCAGATTCCAGCATATGAATTTCACACAGGAAGAGCATTGTTAATGATTGACCTCTTATCAGAAATAATGGAGGCCAGAAGGCAATGTGGAATGACATATTAAAATAAAGAGGGTGTATGTGATCATTGCATGCTATATGAAGCCCATTAATATGTACAATTTAATACATGTTAATAGAATTCATTTTTAAATATTGAATAAAAATTAAGTCAATTCAGAATTGAAGTATTTCTCTTGGAGAAAGTATAAAAAGCTAAAGCTTTTCTTATATAGTTGTCAATCTTTTCCATATAGCTTGGTGTTTTGTCTATACTTAGAGTAATTATTACTTTAGATACAAAGAATAAATAAGTTGAAAGTAAAAGGGATGGAATAGGTTATACCATTCAAACAGTTACTGTAAGGAAGCTTCAGGAGCTATATTACTTTATGAAAAGAAATAGTACTAGAGATACCACTTATCCTGTTGATGAGATGTCCAACTTATCAAGAAGATCTAGCAATTAGAAATGAACATGCTAAAACATAATCTTAAATAAGTTAGGCCAAAATTTAGAGCAAATGTAAGAAAAACAAACTTAACAATTATGGGTGTCAATTTCAATGTTCCTTTCTCAGTAATTATCAAGGCACTAAAATTAAAAGCAATAAGTGAACCCTAACCCTAATTAGAATAAGATACAATTTATGCTTGTATAATTATCAAAATGAATTCTTTTGTCATGTATAACTAAAAGAACCAATTAAAAATAGCAATAAGGATACAAAAGAGCTGAAAAATCTTAAAATCCAACTTGATCTGGCATAGACAAAACCCTTTTACCCAACAATAGCAGAATCCACATTCTTCCAGTGCAAATGAATCATTCTCTAGGATAAACTCCACACTAGGACATAAAACAAGTTTCAATAACTTGAAATGGATTGAAATTGTGCTGAGTATTCTCCAACCACAAGGGTTTAAGTTGGAAATAAATAACAGAAAGAAGCCTGTGCTTAGAGGTAAATTTATAACGTTAAGTACTTACAGTTGAAAGGAAGAAGGATCAAAAGTCAATAATCTCAGCTTCCACCTTAAGAAGCTAGGAAAATAACAGCACAAAATCCAATACCATAAAGGAAGATGGAAATAACAAAATTAGGGTAGAAATCAAAGATATACAAACAAGGGAAAACATTAGAGAAAATCAATGAAGTGAAAAGTTGATTCTTCAGAAAAACCAACAGAGTTGGTAGATATTTAGCCAGACTGATAGAACAAAATAGAGGAATAGAAAGTAGAACAGAAAAAGGAGAGTTGACTGTTAGGATATTGACCTAGACTTCACCACTCCTGAATACAGACTGTAGGAGGTGGAACCATGAAGGTAAACTTGGAAATCTAAGAATAGAGGCCACTGGTATCTTGTAAGATGATGTTCCTCAAACAAATATTCTTTATGTCATCATAACATGGAAGCAGTAGAGTAGAGATGTTTTCATAGGGTATTGGTGAAAGAGAGGGCCTGGAGACATCCACAGCCTTTTGCAATAGAACTTCAAGAGAACATCCAACAGAGTTTTAGGAGAACATTCAAATGTTCTCCATGCCCTCAAGAAAAGTTTAGAACCTAGCTAAGAAAAAGGCCTTCAAAGGCCCATATGTTGAAGGATTGGCCCTCAGCTTTAAACTATTGTGAGGCTGTGAGAAGTTTAAAGTTGGATCCTTTTGAGAAGTCTTTAGGTCAGGAGGTGTGCCCTTGAAGGGGGTAGTATGTCCCTCGTCTCTTTCTCTCTTTCATTCCCAGTCATGAGGCAAATGATTTTGCTTCATTAAGTGCTTCTGCCATGATGTACTGCCTCGCCACAGGCTCAAAGAAATGGGGCCAATTGATCATGACTGGAACCTCTAAAAGTGTAAGCCAAAATTGATCTTTTATCTTTTAAGTTGATTTATTTCAGGTATTTATTTTAGTGATGAAAATTTGATTAACACCGTGATTTTCTACATTTTGACGGAAGACTCAGGAATTGCTGTTCCTGTGAGAAAGACATTGCCCATATATTTTAATTGTTGGAATGCAAAAATAAAAATCATATCACAATGGATCAAATTTACTTATTTTCCAGTAGTGCTGAGATATGGTAAGTGGAATATTCAGCATTAAGGAAGCAGACCTGAGCATAGAATCCTGGGTCCTACTGATGAGACCTTGGAAGAGCCACATTTGTTCTTTTTTTTTTTTTGGTACCGGGGATTGAACTCAGGGGTACTCGACCACTGAGCTACATCCCCAGCCCTATTTTGGTTTTATGTAGAGACAGGGTCTCACTGAGTTGCTTAGCACCTCGCTGTTGCTGAGGCTGGCTTTGAACTCGTGATTCTCCTGCCTCAGCCTCCCAAAGTGCTGGGATTACAGGTGCCCAGGGCCACATTTGTTCTTTAAGTTTCCTTAAAGGCAAGATAATGACTATCTACTTTCTCCTAATTCTACAAAACAATAGTGTCATTCTGGTGCTTATATGACATGAAATATGTGAGAGGTGCTTTGCAAGTGTTCATGAGCCCTATAAAACATCTCCATTGTTAACTATTGTCCATTTGGAGGCAAAGGATCTTTTTGTAATTTTTCAATTTGACTTTTATGATTCTTCCAGTTTGTAAATTTTGGAAATTCTTTAAAACTACTATAGAAATTCATTTTTTGTGAAAGATAAACTGGGGGATTGTACACCTTGTCAGAGTTAAGTTCTATAAAATTTTACTTTCTCATGAGCCTCTGCTAGACTTCACACAATATAGTTAAGTTCATTCTTGTCTGATGTTTATACTTGAGTCTCTCCAAGTATAAATTTATCCTCTCTCCAAGAGTATTTATCCTCTCTCCAAGAGGATGCACTTTTATCCTCTTCTCCTCAAAATATACATTCACATAATTCATATTAAAATGTAAATGTTTGAAAACAGTGTCATTGAGAATCTGTTAAGCTTGTGGGTGGGATGGGGAGAGGGACTGATATTTAATGGTGACCAAAGTTTGCACACATACTTTATCCAACCAACAAATATTCGAATTCAGTACTTCTGGGGTGGGGCTTAGATATTTGTATTTTTAAGTAGCGTATTTTAAAACAGTGAAGGATACCACTGTTTAGAACCACTGATCTGAGGGATAAAGCATGCTGGAATGTCAGGCATCAGTCACATGTGCAGAGTTTGGAAGGACATCCCAGTCATCCTGATCCCCTTGAATCATATCACAGAGATAATTGCTCAGTATCCTTAAAACCAACCAGCACATGAACATTTTCTGACATCTGATGGTTCTGATAGTCACCCACTATTTCCTAAGAAACTGATACCAAATGTTTTATCATTTGTTCTTTGTTACCCACCTATGTTTGTCTCATAAAAAATTGCCAGAGTTGATAAGCAATTATTTATGAAATTCAACTTTAGGTAAGGTGTATTTTCATCCCTCACTGAGTTACATTTTAACTTACTTCTTCATCCGAAGTTAGATTTGACATATAGGTGATAGATTTCTTAAGTATTTATGCTCATCATCATCTTGGGTTCATACAAATTCTTTCCATGAACAAACATTTTGTTCCTGAAGATATTGGTGGAAATAGCAACTTTTAATTTATTGCAATTGTATTTGTGATGAAAAGATTATGTACTGAGAAATAATTCATTTAAAAGTATTTTAATTTCCTACAGGGTTTGAAGACAACTCTTAAGTGTTATGTGAGGCTATATAACGTTGCCATACAGATTGGCAGCCAAATATGTCATATTTGCACAGTTTTTGATGATCCCAGATTCACTTAATATTAGATTCTTGACAGCCAGTCCTCCCAACCATGTGGATGGAAGTGGATTTGCTTTACCCTGAAGATGGCAGTGAAAGTCATTTGCTTTAAGCAAAAAACAAAATAATACAAAAAGAAAAAAAAATCACACTGTTTATAATTTTTAAGACTGGATAATTCTGTTCTACACTCAGGTTTGGGAAGCAAGGTAATTTGTGAAGTATATAAAATCAACTAAATAAAAAATTTTGTTTTCACAAGTGAATATAGTAATGGGTTATCCTTCATAAAATGTACATTTGTGAACTGCCAGGCATTCTTCTAGATGTTTTCACATCTGTTATTTCAATAAGTTCTTTTCAGAAATGCAATTTAGTAGATCAAAATAACAAAAAACTTACCCAAATAATATTAGCCATTCTTCTTTGGAAGGAACAAAACACAGCAGCGTCACTGTGCTTAGCTCAAAGGAAATAGATTCAACAGCTACTGTTAAAATAAAACAGGCCTTGTCACAGTCTTTCATGAGACATCACCACAACTGTTCCATTGCTGACTGGGATGGGAAGTAGTGAGGAAAAGAGGTGAAGAGAGGACAGAATTATTCCATTTTCTTATTATGGACCTTCTATTCTGAACTGTATGATGCCAACAGAAATAACTTGAAATATCTGAGGTCCTTCAGCAGGGATTGTGAGGGACAGCATTGGGGAATTTGCAGTGTTATGAGGAGATGGGGTCTCATTCCAGCTCTCAGATGCCTGAAGTGCAAAGATTCTGGGTCACCGTAAAGTTCATCTCCTCCACCACTCTTAAGTACTCAAATCATGGGAGTCTTAGGAATGGGCCCTGGGTAAAGATTTCTTAAATGTCTGGAATACTTCATCTAATTTTTTTATTTTAAATCCATGGAAGAATAGTAATATAATGACTAAGAATGTCAAAACTCTTAAGATTCCTGCTTTCTTTCTCAGTGGGAAAAGCTTAGTGTCATTGCGAAACTGCCACTTGAATCCCATGGCCCATAGGGTTGATTAATTGAACACTTAAAAGAGGGTGGAAACTCTTTCCCAAGAGACCATGTGGGAACCAGAGTTGGACAAGGATTTAATTTGATGTTTGTTCTCACATCCCTGAGATTTAGAGAAAAGAAGAGAAAAAAATTATATGTTAAGAAAAGACCTCTGCTTCCTCATGCATTATAGGATCAAAAATCTGATATAAAAAGTAAACAGATCATTTTGTCCAAATACCTATTTAGAGAATCAAACTATATTACTCCTCCCATCTCTTATTGTAACAATAGTTTCAAGAGGTTAAATCATTTGTCCAAAATTACATATCCAGTCAATTGCATTCTAATTTTACAAATGGCTTAGATTTTAGACAGCTATCTTTTTAATATTTTATAATAATATTATAGAATTATCTATTTCTCTCTGTTATTCATTTCATGCTAAAGTAGAAAGGTGTTATCTGCTATATATTTACTTATTTATGTATTTACTTTTTGCAATGCTGAGGATAGAACCCAGGGCCTTGTGCACACTAGGCAATTGCTCTACCACTAAGCTACATTTCCAATTTATCTCCTGTTTTGAAGCAGCAAAATATTACCTTGAGCTCTGTGATCTTTAGACAGTGAATACCAAATTTGTTTTTTAGTGTGAGAGAGTTTTTAAAAATTAAATATGAATTTCAGACAAACATCTAGAATGTCTTCATTAAATTGAATTGAATCGAATTAATGTACACAAGTAGAGTTATGAGATTTGATAATATCACTCTTTTTACATACTTACTCCTTCAGCCTTGTTCTTTAATAAATTAGCCTATATATTGCCTTAGAGTCAGGCAAATTGGAACTGAGAAAGGAAGCCTAAAACACTGAACAAAGGAGTAGAACTTATCTACACACAAACCAAAGAGTTCAGTTTCACAAACATCATGCATTTATATAATTCAGCTCATGCTTTTTAAAAGGCAAAATTGATAGTAAACATGTAGAAATGACAATAAACAGTTTAACATATTAATATTCTTTAATCTTAAGTTCATTTCTAAAGATCTTTGAGAATAAATTGTTCTTGACTTGAATAAAAAGAAATATTTTATACAACTATTAACATTTTAATCTATTAAAATCTCTTTTTTAAGTTTTAATCTCAAAAATAGATATACTTATGTCTTTGACCAATTCTGTTTATTTGAAAATAGTTTTTTCTTCTGTTTTTCCTCATTTTTGTTGAATACATAAATTAAAAAGAAAAGCTAAACTAAAAAATAAGACAAAAACCCATCTATTTGGCCTATCAATATCTCCGAAAAACTGCAGGATCTTTATTATAAATTCTTGTGGGTATTTATATTTTGTTCTTTTTGTTTTGTTAATTTTTAGTCAAAATATTATTTTGGGCTTACCAGATATATTCAGAAAGTAAGTAATTTTTGAAAATACAATAGTTTGAACAATATTAATTCAATCAGGGTTTGAATCAAACCAAATATCATCTAGGAGTTTTTCTTTGTTTTCATGAATGGGGGAAGAAGAATTTCAAATTGCTTACTTAGTTGATGCAATCAGGGAGAAAAATCTGGATTCTTCCATTTCAAATAAAAAAGGCAAAGCAAAGATAGATAATGATATTACAAATGGAGACCTCTCAGTCACTATAGACTCAGATTCAGCAGTTGGCCATTTCTACCCAATTATCTTTTTTGTGTTGAATTATATAAATAATTGCCTACTTTGCTTGCACCCTCAATCTTTTTTTTTTTTTTTTTTTTTGATACCAGGGATTGAACTCAGGGGTATTTGACCACTGAACCACATCCCTAGCCCTTTTGTGTTTTGTTTAGAGACAGTGTCTCACTGAGTTGCTTAGCGCCTTGCCTATTGCTGAGACTGGCTTTGAACTTGGCGATTCTCCTGTCTCAGCCTCCCAAAGTGCTGGGATTACAGGTGTATGCCACTGTGCCCGGCTGCACCCTTAATCTCAAACCCTTTAATCAGCATTAGTTTTCATGGAAGCAGTTCATCTATTTCTTCACACTATAATTCATATATACAATGGACAATTATCCATTGTTCTTTGAAGCACAACTATTTCTTTACTTGAAAAGTTTTTATAATCTAAGATTATAAAATGAAGAGTTAAACTAAATTTATTTTCTGGCTTCTAATTAGAGTATATCACAAATGTAATTTATTAACACAGAATACTACTTGAATTGCCATAATAGAATGCGGGTTTCAGCTGTTCAAAATTTCAACTGTTTGCAAGGTAGGTCTAGAGTAGGCATTTAAAAATTTTTTAAGAGAGAAGATTTTAGGTGTTCTTAACTATATACATAAAAGTTACTATGTGAGATAGTAAATGCGCTAATTTGCTTGGGTGTTGAAACAATTTCACTATATATGAATAAATCAAAACATATTATACACATTAAGTGGGTGTAATTTTTGAGGAGGATTTTAAAAATTAATTATCTATAGTACATCATAAAATGGTATATAAAACTCACCAGTGGGAACTCAGTAGGGAGAGTTATTTTTGTGGAACAAATGTAATCTTTATTTAAAAAGTTTAAGAATCATTTTTTTCCTAAGAAATTTACAAACAATTCTTTGTGCAATATCAAAATTGCACAAAATTGTGCAATATTTGTGTAATATCAAAAAGGCAAGGAAATATCCCATAAGCTTTTTTAAATTTAGTCTCTGTTACTCATATTTTTTTTACCAGTGTTAGATCATGTTGAAATCAATCCCTATTGTATTTAGTTAAAATGAAGATATATTTATTAGCAAGTTTAATATGAACATGAACTCAGTTTTCTATTTTAAAAAATTAAACTATTTTAAATCAACATATATTTGCATGTATTTATGGTATAAAGCATAGTGTTTTGAAGTCTATACCCATTGTGGAATGGTTTATTCTAGAAAATGCATTGTCTCACATAATTCTCATTGTTTTGGTGAGAGCAATTAATATCCACTCTTATAACATTTTTCAAGCATAAAGATTAACTTTACCACTTTACAGTGTAGGTATGTATGTGACTAGAAAATCAGTTGATGAAGGATCTCAGAGTTTGTCTTGATAACTTTAAATTCTAATGCATTTTGATGGAAAAAGTATCAGAATGCATGAATTGTTTCTGACACCAGACATGTAATCTCCGGACTCTTAGATTTTCCAGCATTTCATGTCAGTTGAGGGAGGGAGTGACATCATATACCAGGGGGCAAAAAGAGCTCAAAGCACATCAGCATCCAGAATTTGAAATCAATAGCAGTTCTTCAATTCCTCTATATATGTCAGAAAGGATAATATTGTGGATGCCATACAACAAGCAACCATGGTGTGTCGAAGGCTTAAAATACCAAAGGTTTAACTGCTCCCTCCACAGGTCCACTGAATAGGAACTTTAGGGTCATTCTTACTCAGAGAATGAGTGTCAGAGTCTCTACCACTTACAGAAATAATCAGAGTTCTAGGTTTTCAAGGCTTCTACCTGCAAATGATATGTAATCCTTCTAGCGCACAATGATATACTACCACACGTATAATACCAACACATGTCACATGATTACTCCTAATTTCAAGGAGCAGTTAAGCATAATTCTACCATATTACTGAAAGGGAAGAACAGGAAATGCTGATAAAATTTGTTAATCAACAATATGAATGACTATGATTGTCTATAGTAGTAGTCACAAATATTGAGCTATTTTCCATCTTGCATATGAATATACTTTCCACTTCTTGCAGAGAAGTTAAACTCTCTGGACTTCTTCGTGTTGCTGTAAAATGCTCTAGCTTTCTGAGACATAAAAATAAAAGGATATGAAGATACGAAGTATTTGCTTTCATTTTTCTTAAAAGCATTTTAGTCTTGAGAATTTGATCTGTGGCTGCTTGGACTAGGTCCCTAGGTTAAGCCCCAAGGTGCCAGGAAGACTGGAGCTCTCTCTTCCTAGATATTTACATTCCAAAAGCTATGAATTCCAGACTTTGAAAACATCTTTAGGTCACAAAAAGCAAGAGACATTCAGTGTTTATCTGGCCCTTTGAAAAATGTATTTATATGACAAAACTTTAGGGTGAGAATCCAGAATCTTTGCCATTCCTTCTTAGAGAGTAAAAATTTATTTCCTTCTTTTTTTCCTCCTTCTCCTTTCAAGAGGGGGAAGTAAACAACTCTCTTTCTCTCTCTACTATAGATGAATAGAGAAAATACATCATTTTCCATTTCTTTGGAAGTACAGACTTGGAAGTGTGTGTGGATAGGACAATTTACCTGACTTTCCTAGCCTCACCCTAGGATAGAGATCCAGGTATGGAGGAACCACAATATCATTGTCTTTTTTTTTTTTTAAAGTAAAAAATGACCATCTCTCTCTGACCTAGAGCACCTGCACTTTCTGTGCACTTTGAAGATAGAATTAGTAAAGATCAATGTTAAAAACCCAGCACTTCTCCGAGGGAAACTCAGAGAAAAGCCCACTTCAGTCACATATCAAGCTCAGGTTCTCTGCTGGTGTGCAACAGTTTCTGCCTCAGGGACAATGCTGGTGGTCTCTCCATGAAGTTCAGGTAGAACACCTCTTGATTCAGAGAACTATAAACTAAGTTATTTGCCTTGCAACATGCAATGACCTAACTGATTCAGGACAACCACAAATGGAAACCCCATGGCTGACTTGTCCATACACTTAGTACATCCCATGAGCAACCCTTAGAAAGTCCTCTGCCTTTCCACCTCTCGCACATTAACATGTGTTGTGGTCTTTGTGTTAACTGTTTGCCACTCTTACTGCTATACGCTTTGGAAAACATGTTCTGTCTGTAAGAATTCTCCATCCCCCACTGCACTAGAGCTTAAAGCTTCCCCATGCATGAGTGGAAATATCCAATAGGTAATTGCATAATTACTAATTATGTGTACATATCCACAAGATTGGAAGCAGAAGATTGATATTTAGATGACTAAGATATATACACACACACATAACTGGAGAAAGGAAGGGTCTGTAAAAATAAACTATTAACTGAAGCTAACCTTGAGCAAAGATTCACAGTTGGGATGATGTACCTGTGGAATTCACCATCTTCTAAAGTTGTCTAACTTTTCACTGTTTGAATGAATATTTCACTCAAACTTTATCTTTCCCGAAGTTCTCTTTTTGAATTGTGTGTGAATTTTTCTGTATTAGTAATAAAAGTATAATATTTCATCTCCATCTGTTCACACACAATGCCAACCTAAACAATAAAACACATTACTAATGTCCTCTTAAGGCATGAAAAATGAGGCTGGAATAAATTATAAATAGGTAACCACATTGAACTGAGCTAGAACTCTTAAAAACTAATTTTTGTATTTAAATCCTGGTGCATTTTGTATACATGGGTATGGAAACCTTCAGGTTTTTAAAAAAATATTTATGTATATACATCATAATTTATGCAGTCTTTTTTAGGTGGATATGGCAATTATCATTTAGCCTTGTTACAACCAAATGGCTCTACTTTGATGATTAAAAGGGCCTTTCTTCTTCACTCCAACATTATTGTAGTCCTGTGCTGCATAACCATGTTTCTGTCAAGGACAGTCTGCACACATGATTGTTGCTTCATAAGACTATAACGAATCTGAAAGATTCCTGTTGTCTGGTGATGACATAGACGTCCTAACCTTGTGGCTCAATGCATTTTTCACCTGTTTTGTGGTGATGCTGGATAAACAAACCTACTGCACGGCTAATTGTATTAAAACATAGCATGCACAATTATGTACAGTGCATAATACTTGATAATGATTAAAATTGTTATTGATTTGCATTTTTCTGTACTATACATTTTATCATTATTTAGAGTGTACTCCTGTCTATGTAAAAAAAGTTTAGTTTGAAACAATATGCTGTGTGCCACTGGCAGCAGACTCTTACACTGTGAATTTACTGTGACTCTTGATTGTATGTGGAATGCTTGACTGGAACATCTGGGTCTGTAAGCGCACTGTACATCTTTGTACAGGGACAAAACCACCTAACGACATATCTTTCAGAACATAGCACATATCGTTAAATGAAACATGATTGTAACATTTATATTTTCTTTGCTTTGAAGTTTTTTATGTTCCATTTAGAAATTATCTTTGTTTTTCCAAGTGTGTCACTGTATTATCTGCAAAAAGGGTGATTTTACATCATCCTTTCATATTTGTGAATTCCTAATACCTTTTTCTATTATAATTTTGGCTGTTATCTCTAATTCATTGTCTATTAGGCATGGTAATGACATTCTTGCCTTATTCTCAATTCCTGTGTTGTTTACCTACTTAATATGCCGATTTCAGGGATTAATGTGCTCATGCGCTCATATTTAGGTGTTAATGCATTTTTTATTGACTTGAGTTATATTGACTTACATTGCACTATATTGATATTATTATATTTTTCACTGATTGAGTTATATTTTTTAGTTATTTTCTCCTTATGAATAAAAAAAATAATGCTTGGTGCAGTGGCTCACACCTGTAGTTCCAGCAACTTAGACGACAGAAGCAGGAGGATCACAAGTTGGACACCAGCCTCATCAATTTGCTGAGACCTTGTCTCAGAAATAAAAAATAAAAACACTAGGGATGTAGCTCAATAGTAAAGTTCAATCCCCTGAACCCCTGCACCCCCAAAAACAAAAATAGTAGAGAAATTTTATTAAATGCCCTTTCAGTATTCAGAAAAATGATCATGTGATTTTTTTTTTTTTTTGGTTACACAGTTAAAAAGAATAAAATATATAAGATTTTCTAATGTTGAACCATGTTTATATGCTTGGAATAAATGCCACTTGCTCTTGATGTATTGTCATTTTAATATTTCACTTAAGATTTTCTTAAATTTTGAAAGTTGTTCAACATTTTGCTTGTTTTCAATTTTTATTCTTTAATATCAATATAACTGACACTATTAAAATAACTTGAAAATTTATTTTTAAACATGCTGTAGAATAATTTAATTTACATAATTATTTGTTCCACAGTTTATAGGAATTCTGTGTGAAACCGTCAATGCCTCCCTAATGTTCTTTGTGGGAGATATGGCTTTATCTGTATAATTTTGACTAATTTTCACTCAGCATTTATGTATATTTTATGGTTATACTTGGTGAAGTGAATTCTTTTAAATTTAAAATTTCATTTACAGTTTAAATTAATTGCTTTCAGAGTTAGGAAAGTAGTTTCTACAGTTTTAAAATTACTTTGCTTCTACGTTTATTATCAACTCATCAATTTTTTGTTGTTCAATAGTTTTCTTTCTTCTTTTTAACAGTTAAAATGGTAATGTTTTAATCAGTTTTATTGGTTCAAAAAAGCTTTTATTACTAAATAATTTTAAGTAATAAATTATATTATTCCTAATCTAATCCATTTGTACCTGTTTTTTGTATTCTAGCTCATTCATTTCTGCATTTATTTTTCTTCCTTTCCATGGTTTTCTTTAAATTTTTTTGTTTGTGTTTTAGTTGTTGATAGACTTTTCTTTTTATTTATTTATATATGATGCTGAGGATGGAACCTAGTACCTCACACATGCTAGACAAGCGTTCTACCACTGAGCCACAACCCCAGACCCTCCATGGTTTTTACTCAAAGTCAAAGCACAATATGTTCCTTACCATTATTTTTCAGATATTTTTAACTTTTGGTGCATAGTTCTTTGATATGAAAGTTTTCTTATGATAGGATTTTAATTTTTAAAATGTAATTAAAATTATTTAAAGCGGAAGGAATTTTTGTCTCTTATTTGTATTAATTTATGGTTTCATTTTATCACTACAGAATGCTTTCTATAATATTTCTAACTTTTTTGAAAATACAAATTTTTTTTTTAATTTTTTTTTTTTTATGACCCCGGGGATGGAACCCAGGGCTGTGTGCTTGTGCTTGCTAGGCAAGTGCTCTTCTACTGAGCTAGGGACTCTGTTCTATGATCTAACACATGATATTTTTATGAACATATCACAGGCACTTGATATGTTTTTATGAACATATCACAGGCACTGATATCAGGAAGTATATTTGCATATATTCATCATATCTTTTAAAAATAGGTTGTTTAAGCCTTTCTACTTACATTTTATCCAAGTAATCTATCTTTAATTGACTAGTGAATTTTCAAAAATACTATATTATAAAATCAGTACCCCATATCATTTAATCAAGCCTAATGATTTGATAAATGATTTTTATAGTTGAGCATTTTTTCTTTTTTTTTTTTTTTCTATAATTGCAGTACCATGGAGATATTTACTGGATTTCCAGATAGTGCTTTAACTTAGCCACAATTTGTTAAAAGTTAAATGTCAAACATTGCCCTTTATGAAGAAGTCAGTTCTGGACATGGAATTCCCACACAATCTAGTGTTTGTAATTTCAGCACCAGTTCTTGTTTTGTAGGAATTCTTCTTCTTATGAAAGCCTACGAAAATTTAGCAATTCTTTTGTTATTCTTTTAAAATGAGCATAATGGTTCAAGTTGATGGAAGTTACCACCATATAGCCCTATTTATACAGAACCTAACTTCTGTCTACTTAGGGTCACATTCCTTACATTCAAAACACATGTGGTACCACTCTTTCCTTGCAAAAAATGCTTTTTAACAATTCATCAAATTTTACTGTACTTGTGTAAGTGGACACATGTATTAAGTGCATAGCATAAACAAATGAAGGGGATGTCAGAGAAAAATGATTACTCCTGATCTCATACAGTAAAAGATGCAAATATACATATAAATATATACAAACACACATATATATGCATATGCATGCTTAAAGGTCACTGTGAAAGAACAAAGCAAGAATTTTTTAAAAATATTTTCTTTCCTAAGCCTAATCTTACGCTCATTTAGAAATATTAGAAAACTACTATTGCTTATTTGAAGCAAACTCATTTTAGTTTGTAAAATAAATACATAAAATTTAAAAACACTTAGGAAAGTTTTTAAAAACCTTGTGCTTACAAACAAATGGTAATAATTAAAAATGCTTTAATAAGTCAAAGTAACAAAAACATGAAAAATAGAGATAATATCCACAGAAGGGAAATAAGTCTAGCTTATAATCATAAAATATTGAACATTAACTGTGAAATAGTATATCATGTCTCTGCATAGCATTTTGGGAGTTATTTTTTAAAAGGCAATATTCAGTGAGGGTAAGGGTGTGGTGGAGAGGACATTGTGATGGGCTGCTGATGGGATTATAAATTCAATATTTTATGTATGTGTGTACTCCTTGAAGGATTATTTATGACAAAGGCAACTCTCTTCCTGGACACAAACTAAAATTCCAACAACAGAGGACAAAAAAGTAAATAAATTATAGTATATTTACAAAGTAAAAAATTATGTAGTTGTATAAAATTAGCATTTTTGAGGGGAATTTAACAGAAATTTTAAAAAGGCATAATATCATATATGCAGTGAAATCTTAGCTGCATACTGCTATTTGCATAATATGTATACATATACAGTGTATATATTATGTATATATAAAGTAATATTTTAAAGCACACATTCTCACTATTGCATGTTAAAACTAAAACATTATTTGAAGTAAAATTTCAAATTTTTTTAATGTCTACTGACTTCAGTTTTTCTTTTTTTTCCTTCAGTCCTACATTTTATGCATTTCAAATTTTTAACAGAAGATATATCTAGATGATAGTATCAAATGATTTTAATATTCTCTTTATATTTTAAGTGTTTTATGCTGTTTCTTTTGTATATATAAGAAAAATTTTAACTGTGAATTGTTATTAAGAATGATCATTAAGCCAGCACTTAGGGAGGCTGAGACAGGAGAATCGCGAGTTCAAAGCCAGCCTCAGCAATGGCGAGGCACTAAGCAACTCAGTGAGACCCTGTCTCTACATAAAACACAAAATAGGGCTGGGGATGTGGCTCAGTGGTCCAGTGCCCCTGAGTTCAATCTCCAGTACCAAAAAAAGAATGATCATTAAATTTGTCATTCACTTCTAATTTTAGTTCCTCACCAATCATTTTTACAGGATAATAGCAAGCCAATGATCACTTTATTGCACTTTATTCAATTTCACAATACAGAAGTCCAGTGAACAGGTACAGGTTTACACACATCTCTTCTCTTCTTTCCCAGAGATTGGTTTCAAATTCCATTCTAAAATACCTGCACTGTGTGTGAAGTTGGAATGAAAAAATGATTACATAACGCTCCATAAAATTTAGGCAATCATATTTCTAAGAATTGGAGAATGAAGAACAAGAAAATAGTCCCTGTCATTTTAATAAAAATTGATAAGGTAAGTAGCATCATAGAAAAAAGTACTAGGTGCATTAACTGTGATGAAATATACTCTGAGAAGAACTTACTCTTCAAATGTACCATTTACTAAAAGTGAGAATTGAAAATTAAAGGAGATCAGTGTTGTTATGGAATTATCCCAGCAAAGTATTCAAGTGGTGAGAATTTTCTTGCGTCAAATTGCAAATACTGCTGTCTGCAGATTTGTCAGGACTGGCCCTGTGGCATCTCACGTTGCAGGGTAAGTTTATGGGTGTGTTGTAATGCTGCTTTACTAGCCATACATAACTGGACTGAATTATTACTTCAAAGACAGCACAGGAGATCTACTAATCTCAAGCAGACACAGCCTTTAATTGTGGGAATGATGGATCAGCAGTCAGGGCCTTCTTCCCAAATAATTTTTGATCTAACACTCAGATTGGGGAGGTGAGGGATGTTCTGAATTCTACAGATACAACACACAAATACCTGATATAAGCAATCCTTTTGGAGCTATTGAGAAATACAGAAAGCCATCTTTTTAACTGGATCTAGATGCACTACTTTGTGGTATTGTTAATTTTCAGACTAATCTTCAAGTCTAGAATTTTGGTCAGCCATGGGATGGCATTTATTTAATTACACAAAATATTTAAATTTAAAACATTTTTAAATCAAAAATAGATACATCCCTAAAGAAGATCAGTAGTACGGATGCACTCAATTTTAATATTTAGAAGGTTTATTTAAGACATATTCATGTGATTTTTTTTTCCCCTCAGGAGAAAACTTGATGAGCACTATCCCAGTATGCTTTCAGATAGAACTTTTAGGCAATCACATTATAATTATGAGACAAAAGTGCATTTTCTTGCATAAATGGAATATTGTGCCAAAACGAGCAGTAATTCAATGTTTTTCTCAAATTGATATTCAAAGCATAACATTCTCTTCCTAGAGGTGTCTGAGAACCATCAAACTTAAAGGCATCTTCAAATCAAATCTATAAAGTACCTTTCCTGAGTTATAAGATTGGTTTTACATGACCACAACTTAGTTCACATTTACTTCTTCTTACAACTTTCTGTGGATTTACTTCATTTAAAGCTGAAATAGTATAAAAATACTTATTTAGTTAATATTTATCTCTTTTAACAGTCATGTTTTATTAGCCGTTGTGCAAAGCAAATTATAATAATTGTCTGAGATTCTTCATTTGAATCCATCTTTGTTTAAACTAGAAATTGAGATAATTGGATGTTTTTTAACTTGCATTACTTATACAAGAGTATTGTCTTAGACTCTCAGTACAATAGCCCTATATAAATTCTTCATCATGGATTTTTAGTCTTGAAAACTAAGATCTTTTTAAGTATAAATCTTAGCATTTTAAACTTCGACATACTACATTTTACTAAAGAGTCTGAATCTATTATTGATGTTGACTGCCATATATTTCAAGCCTCATTATTTCTTCCCCCTTTTGCATTACATCTGGACAAGGTAACAAGAGAGTCTAGATAGCTAATTGTTTGAGTGGCTCCTAGAAATAAGCCCAGGCCTCGCAACTCTAGGTGCTTGGCCTCATCACAGAAATCAGACCCTGAAACCTCCTCCCTTACTCTGAAATCTAGCATTGCCAAACCCTAATCCCTTTATCTGGGACAGCAATATTTATGCGTTTTATCAGTTACCATTTTCTAATTCTCATCAGCTCATGGTTTGTACCTTTCCTGCAGGAAGACCTGTCAGCAACAGGTACCACAACTTCCAAAAGGGCTTGCTTCCTTCTTTAAGAATCCATAGTTATTATGCATTACCAGCTCTTGACCCCACTTATTCATACCTTGCAAGGATTTGGGTAAGGAATTCCTAGAATCATAATATTCCTTTCTTAACACTTGGAATGTTTGTGTCCCCTTCATTCCATTCATATATTGAAGATCGAAGTCCAAATCTCTAATATGATGATATTCTAAGATGAGATTTTGAGAGGTAGTTAGGGTTAGATTATGTCATGCAAATTGGGTCTTTATAATAAGATTAGTGCTTTTTAGGAAGAGGAAATGATCTCTCTCTCTCTCTCTCTCCTCTGCATAAACTTACCAAAGAAAGGCTGTGAGAAGACACAGTAAGAAGGTGGCTATCTGCAAGCCAGGAAGAGAGCCCTCAAAAGAACTTAATCTGCTGGCACCTTCATCTTAGATTTTCCAGTCTCCAGAATTGTGAGGAATTTATTTCTGTAGGTTAAGTCACTCAGTCTGGACAGACTAAGGTGGTTGCCAATCTCGTTGTGAGGACATTCAGGATAAGAGAAGCCATTATAGTCTCTCCAACTCTTTCTAGCTCTTTGGCAGAACTTAACATGCTGGACTTCAAGAGATACACATTTAACCACAAGAAACAGCTGGAGATTAATCTAAGTAGAAAGTGTACTCTGAAATCCTTGTAGGCATTAGAGGAAGTGAAACATTGCTGTCCCGAACCCCGCAACTTCCCCTGCCTCTCATCATTTTTCTCGAAGTCATGCAACTGAATATTTTTAATGAGTAACTGATGAAATATATTAAGCAAAATCTTTCTTCATGGCAAATGCTGTTACCCTTGTAGAGTATTCTGAGGACATCTACTAAAAAGGGGTGGGTATGAAACTGCCATATCACCCGTTACTGAGTTGTACTAAAGAGCTGGGTCATTTGAAGGAACAATCTGAAGAAATGGGGAAGTTGAAACCAGACCAAAAATGAGTCATGAAGTGAGTTGGAGATAATAAAGTGAATGCATCCAGTGTAAACTATTTTGATAAGCAGTTTAGACTTGAAAGGAAGCAGGGAGAGGAAATAGCTTAAAGGAGATGGGAACAGCCTAGAGAAGGATTATTTTTTTCTCAGATAAGGAATGTGAACTTGTTTTTAAAAGGAAGGGAGAGAGCCAGTAGAGAAGGGAGGTATAAGGTAAAATAAAGGGACATAATTAAAACGGAAAGTTCTCAGAGCAGACAGGAAGGGAGGGGATCCAACGTGTAGAGGGAAGAACTTAACTTAGGATATAAGTGGCAACCGGGTGGGAAAAAAAAATAGGAATGGTTCAAGATAAACTTGATGTGGAAGGGAGACAATTTGCAGGAAATAATACCTGGTAGTATCTTTCTTCTTTCAATTGGAAACTTAGTCAATTGTTAAGAGTGAAGAAGGTAATATTTAGATTAATTAGTAAAAATAAAATATAACAACCATAGGACTGATGTTTGCAGGTCTGGTAAGCCCTTGGTGGAACTAATGTGAATATTTTTTTAAACCATTTTTTGGCAGGTCTTTGCTGAGCTTCTACACAAAAGTGCTATTGAAAAGTACACCTTTATAATAAACAAGAATTTAATGATGAATTGATTTTAAGGAGGTAATTATAACTGAAAACAATTGGAATTTGAAAAAGATAGCTCTTATATTTGCTGGCTATACTATTTGTAGCATAATTTTGGGGGTGCTAAAACTCTGATGCTCAATTTTTGAAACTATAATATGGGGTTAGGATTAAATTAAATATTTTGTTATTTTTAATATCATAGCATTTACTGTTGCTGTAGTTCAGTAAGAAATAAACTTGAAACAGATTGTGAAAGATTGATTTTCCAAAACTGGTCACAATAGTTTTCCCATCCCATGTGATTTTGTTGCACTTTGTCTTTCATACCATTTCCATTAGGAGGTAAAATTTATATCCTCTGTTCTGAAACCGAAAAGTTTCTGGGACTGTTTTGAATAATAAAGCTCTGCAGAAGTGATGTTGGATGACTTTCTAGCTGGGTCACAGAAAGAGATTCAGCTGCCATTTTGCTCATTGAAACACACTTTGGAGTCCTGAGCTGCTGTTTTAAGGTCCCATGCTGTGAGGAAGCCCAAACTATGAGGATGTGGTGGAATCATGTGGGAAAGCCAAGAGGCTGTAAGAAGACAGCAAGACCTGGGTGAGGCACTACATGCCTGTAATCCTAGAAGGTAAGAAGGCTGAGGCAAGAGGATTGCTGGTTCAAAGCCAGCCTCAGCAAAGGCGAGATGCTAAGCAACTCAGTGAGACCCTGTCTCTAAATAAAATACAAAATAGGGCTGGGATGTGACTCAGTGGTTGAGTGCCCCTGAGCTCAATTCTTAGTTCCAAAAACAAACAAACAAAAGCAAAAAAATAAGATGGTTGGTCAGCCTCCAGCTTCTATATCTTCATCTGCAATCTGATTGTTTTCATGACAGATTCAGCCACACCAGGGCTTCCTAATAAATGCAGATCTTAAGAAATGATAATATTATTGTGGACTTATGACACAAAGTTTTGGGGAGATTTGTCTTACAGCATTAGTAACTGGTATAATTTTTCTAATCTTTTTCAAATTTCTTTTTCTTAAGGAGTTCCTTCATAAGTAGAAATACTACATTTATTTTCACCTTACATTTACTATCTTGAGACTGGGGTAATTAATTTCAAGAGTTGACCTTTTATTTTTGAATCTCAAATTTATGTTTGGAAGTAGGTTTTCTTGATCTGTGAAGATTATAACTCTTTTTTCTCTTCCTCATTTCCAGCTTGTTTGGCAGAAATGAATCTGAATGTCATAAATGAGAGTAATAGCAAGAGAATGATGCATTACTTTCTAGATCTGTGTAGATATTATAATCAGAAACATGTTCCTTTAGCATAAACTTATTTGAAATTACTATGATATAGGAATCTGTCTTCAAAGTATTTCAATATATCTATCAATTGGAGATAATCATGTTTTTTTATTTATTGTCTACTCTTGCATACCTCATTATTTTGATCTGTTTTTTTATGCATGGCTAATTATTCATATATTTTGCAAGGTAATTACTCTTCTTTAGTGTATTCAATGGCTTGTATCATTTATGCCAGTATAATTCTTATTATAGGTCTTATTTGCAATTTTGTCTGCTTCTAAATTTCTTTAAATACCTAATTTCTGTGATTATATATTGAGCCAAATTGATGTTGGTGATAATGATGACGATGATGGACCATGACAGTGACAAAAGTTATAATGGGAATCTTTCTTTTTCTTCTTTTTAACTTTTTCTCGTTCATTTTTTAAAGGATTCTAACTTACTGATTTTCAGATTTTTGCTTAGCACTAAAGGAATTTTTTATAATGAAAATAATTTATAATTATTTATAATGAAGGAATTATTTATAATTTTCTCTTTAGATCTCATAAAATTGGTAGTCTTAATTTGTTGGTTGGTTCTCTCTCATCTGGGGAGAGAACAAAGGCAATTTTTCTAGTTCCCTTCTCAGATATCTGCTGAGTCCTTACTGAAAGTGGTTCCAAGGTAAACATGTGACAGGTCGAGTTTGCTCTGGTGTCTCCAGAGTTTGGTTACACCCTTTCTCTCTCCCATGCTGGATATTGGTTTCTCTCCCACCCTTTCCAGATCTCAGGAGGCACACAATTTCTTTCCTAAAACCATAGAAAATCTTACTCTTAAATCTTAGTTCACACTGAAGTATAAATGCCTATTGAAGGCATATACTTAATCTCTTTAGGAATATATTCTTTTGAAAGGCATTAGAGCTAAAGAAATGTATATCTCATTGTAATTCACCAGTGAATGGGGTAAGGTTTTGAAAGTGGGGTCAGCTGTTTTTAATAGCCCTGAAATAACAGTGGTAGGTGATTACGGGAAGAAAAGATTCGTTTATTTCAAAACTACATTTATACATTTCCTGAGTTTTGCTCAAGTGTAAGATCATTTTTGCTCAGATTCGGGTCTAAGTTGGTTTGTTCATAACTAGATAAAAGAGAGAAATTATTTGGTAACTCTGAACTGTTTCTTTTTAAATCTATAGGTTTCTCTTAAATACAGAAGATACTCTCAACATTAAGATTTCAATGGTCTTCTTATGCCTTCTCTGTGAAAGAAGGCAGTCAGAATTAGCAAGTAGAATGAAGAGGAAAGATTTTTTTTCTTTTTATGCTGCTCATAAATTAGGTCATTTTATCTGTAGCCATGTTTTCTCCCAGGGAACAAACTTACAGAAGGCATGCTTAGCACTCCATTTATAGATGGGAAAAGAGAATGTAAATTGCACAGTGGAATCTGCTCTCTGTTCTTGAGAACTTTGTTCCTTGAGCATTGTTTGATTGAGTGCTGACTATTTGTGAATAATAAGATTTGTAGCCTGGATCAGTGTTGCTGGAATCATAGTGCTATCATTCTACTTTGCTGACCTATTGTAAGCCAGATCTAAATCAGTGAAAAGAGAACTTTTGGTCATTTTAAACCTATGTTAGTATTATCAAGTTTTCCAGGATTCTATTGAAGTCAACATTTTCTTTTTCACAGATGATTCCAGCACACATATTCAGGCTGCTGCTACTAGCTAGGTGTTTATTGTTGAAATGCATCTCCTTGTTTAATACATCAAGCATTTGGAGACTCCAGCAAGTATTTTGACAGCATTTTAATATCATATAAACTTAATAAATAAATAGTTTATACATAAGAACCATTGTATAATCAAATGCCAGGGTTTGATTCCCCCTTCCATAGTTCTTAGTTGTATGACTTCTTCTTTTGTTTCCTCATTTGTACAATAGTGTTAATAATAGTAGTCTCTACCCATTAGGGTGGATTAAATGTGATGTTACTGGCAAAGCACTTAAGAAAGTGCCAACACATATTAATAGTAACTCTGTTGTTAGTCACCATTCACCAACATGACCAAAGATAGCTTCTATACTCTGGCCCACACCACCAGACTATAATTGGAGTGTGGTTCTTAACCTTGACTTTATATAGGGAAACTGATGCCTCGGTTCTCATTCCTAGTGTGTTTGATTTAATTAATTTGCAGTCTGACCTGGACATAGAAATTTGTAAAGACTCCTCAGGTAGCTAAAATGCACCCCAAAGCTGCAAAAACACTACACTAGATGTGATGAATAAAGGCTTCTCTACCAGTAAATCTTATGGCTTTACTTTAGCATATCTGGAAGTCAAAATAATACACCAAAATCTTTCTGTTTAGATTTATAACTCCTTTTATGCCAGGTAAAATCTAGGTAGGTAATAATTTCATAATCTTGACATTATTTTAGGTTTGACTTAGTACCTTTTTGTAGTGTGTGGGTGGCTAAATTTGTTCCTTTTTTGGTGCTATCTTTGTGTGATCTGAATATATTGATTAATAATGAATTTTATGCATGCATACATACATACTCTTTAGACAGTGTGATTGCATATTTTCAAAACTTCTTTGTTGGAATTGCTACTTCCACTTAACATCAGGGGCTAAAATGGCTACTGCTCTCTGAATAGGCAATTGTTTGACTGTAAGAATTCCTTCAGCATGACGTCGATGACTGACAAGATGAAAAATGATTCTGTGATTCATTTCCAGTCTCAGGCTTATAGAACCACTTAAATATTTTGAAATGCCCTCTCCATCCTGTAATTGTACTAAATCAGGACTGAAAGCTCTACCATCTGAGCTTGACCCAAGGGTTAAAATGTACTTTATTTTCTTTTTCACAATACACTGATGCTATGAAAATAAAGTTTACTAAGAAGCATTAAATATGATTAAGTGGAAGTTTTGAACTGTAAACTTACTATCATACTCCATTGCAAACTGGTTCCACAAGTGAAAATAAAAATACTATGTGCCCCTCGCATGCCTCTAGATATCAGGTGTGTCCAGTGAAACAACATATCCGTGGGTTCTTAGAAGCTTTTGCAGTTTAAGACCATACTAGGCCAGTCATTAAAAATGAAATTAAAAATCTTTGCTTTCTTTTTTTTAATATATTTTTTTTAGTTGTAGGTGAACACAATACCTTTATTTATTTTATGTGGTGCTGAGGATCGAACCCAGTGCCTCACACGTGAGGCAAGCACTCAACCGCTGAGCCACAACCCCAGCCCCAAAAATCTTTGTTTTCTTAATGCCTTGTAAAATTATTCTCAAGCCATATTCCAAATGACTGTGACTCATGGTCAGAGGATCTGGCCAGTGGAACGTCCCAGTGTGAAGGGCTTTCTGTGGTAGGAAGAAGCTTTTACTGTACTTCAGTATGTGGACTTTGAAAGTAACACAGAGAAGTCAGATGGTAGACACACACTGATCCCATTCAGAAAACAGCGTCCTTATATTCAGCATGAGCTTTATGTCAAGAAAGAATGCAAGGTCATTAAAGAAGAACAGGCTCTTACCGAAACAGTGTTGAGTCTTACAAAAATAGTTCAGCGGAAATAGTTTCTACTTGTTCTTAGCAAAAAGGGAGTAGCCTTGACATTTGCAGATGACCAACAACACAAACACCAAATTTCACTTTTAGACACAGTCCTTTGACTGTAATATTCATTATGGGTTTATTCATTAAATTTTTTGCCCTCCTCCCCACAAAATAAGTTTTATTCTTCTTAGTACATATAAGTAAATGAAAAATTTGCATATTAGTTAGACGAAGCAATGTGATGTTTTGATAAATGTATATATTTTGTAATGTTTAAATCAGGATAAACATGTCTTCTCAAGTATTTATCATTTTTGTTGAAACCTTCAAATTAATTTCTTCTGCTTTTTAAAATTTATCCTGTTATTACTTATAATCACCCTATGTGCAACAGCATACTAGAAATTCTTGCTGTTTTCTAACTGTAGCTCAGTACCCATCGATCAACACTTCCCAGTCTCTCCCTCCCTGCTACTCTGCCCAGCCTCTGGTAGCCACCATTCTACTCTTGACTCCTATGAGATCAACAGTTTTAGATTCCACGTGTGAGTGAGATCATGGCATGCTTACTTTACTTAGCAAAATATTCTCCTGTTTTGTGATTACCTGCCAGCTGTCAGCTATAGCAGTTGAGACCCTGTAGTGAATAAACACAAGTTCTCTGCCAACACAGGTTCTGCTAGTTCTCAACCTACTAGGAGCACTGGAGGACATCAAGAGGAAATGATTATTATTTATGTAGTTATCAAACCAATATCAATCAATCCACAAAAACCTTGAATAGCACATGCAATGTAGTATTTAATATATGTGAGATGCTGTTTGAAATATTTACACATAAGAACTCATTTAATCTTACAATAATCTGTGAGTTAGTTTCTATTATATCTATCTTTAACTTGTGAGGAAAATGAAACAGAGAGCTTAGGTAACTTGCTAAAATCACCCAGCTAGCAAGTGTCAGAGTTTGGATTCATTGCTTTACAGATGGTCTCCTCCTGTTTTGTATTTTGGGCTATATTAGAGGCTAGTGCTGCAGTTATTAGTTAAACTATAATATAGAGCATACAAGTTCAAATAATTTTAATACAGTAAGCCTCTGTCATTCTTTACCTGAAGCAAAAGTACAGGTTAAGGAGAGAAAAGATAGAAAAAAATATCTGAATGATAAAAAGACAGGAGGAAGAAAGTGCCATGGGTTATGCCCTTACATGGGTTTATGTTTTATACCATAATATGTAAAATATCTTTGGTTACATTAACTTTATTTTTAACATGAAAATAATTATTACTCATTGTAGACAATTTAGAAATTTAGAAAATTAAAACAAGCATTGTTTTGTTCCTAAGCTTTCTAAAAGTCTTTAAAAAGGGCTTCTGTAAAATAAATGTTTATATAGGTCATACAGTTTAAATCCCAAATTCTGCTAGTAACTCAAGGCTCTAAAGTATGACTAGGCACTTTGCTAGGTCAAGGACAGAGTAAACCCATAGTTGATCTATTCTCAAAAGTGAACAGTTAATTTTTTTCTATTATTTTTCTATGTCAGGTGCACATAAGTATGTTATAGTGACTATAAATCAAATTTGTTTGCTGTTTGTTGCTTCTGTTACTATAATAAAAATATATCTCATGCTGAAAAAATGAATTTCTAAACCTTATATTCAAAAGCAGTTTCCCATACCACTTTTTAAGTCAAGAGAATTCTCTTCCATGCTGTTCTTGGATACCAGTGTTATTTGTAACATGATATTTACCTGATCCAGCAGGTTAGTATGTGAGTTCTTTAGCATGTCCAAAAGGGCAGGATGGAAAACCCTAGGTTGATGTCCAATGATTTTATAAACATGATATCAAGGGAATAGTCCAACACTCTCCGAACTAGCGACCATATATTTTAAAGATAAAATTGTCTCAATGGAAGCAAGCAAATATTTATCCTTTGTAATATTATGATGGTAATTTTCAATTACTGAACTCAATATCAGATCCTGAACAAATAAGTGTGTTAAATCATAAGTACTTTTGATTCCTAAGGCATCTCCCTCTAAAACTTCATGTTCATTTATTTCAACAGCACTTAATACCACAATACATGATTCGTTTGGTATGATTCCAATGCATTGTTGGAGAAAATAAATAATAATTCTCTGTATACAATTATCTGTGAGATTAGATCATTGACAGCGGAATTACCCATTTAAAGATGGATGGCAAATGTTGCTCATCACCAGAGAATGTCTGAAAGTATTGTGTTGTCCCTAAATAAGTCTTTAAAGAGGGCTTCTATAAAATCAGTGATTATAGAGGTCATATAGTTTAAATCCAAAATTCTGCTAGCAAAGCAAGGCTACAGTATATGACTGGACACTTTTCTAGGACAAGGACAGAATAAACTAAAATGATAGCAAGAGAAGAAAAAACAATCCTTGCAAAAGCTACCATTACCACTATTATTACCACTACCAACAGTAACAACAGCAACAAAAAACCCTATTGCAACTGAGATGACTTTGAAGGGAGAAAGCAAAAGAGAAATAAGGAAGTAAATGCAAAGAAGTACTTGTGAGTACTATGTAGAAATTCTGTTCAGGGGCCTTAATTGAATAAATTGTCCAATTTGGTCTAATTCCTGACTCAGCAGACTGAAGGCTGCATTTCAGGTATTTTCATTAGAGATGTGCAACTTTGAAATATGAAACATTTTTTATTTTCCTCTCCTGAAACAAAAGAATGGAATAATAACAAACTCCATTTACCTATTGAGGCTTTTATCATAATGAAATTGCATTTATTTGATAATGTTCTGAAATTATTGTAAATCTAGTAATGAGATCCTTATTTTTGTTTTATAATAAATATATCTTTTGTGATGTTCTGATTTCTATCCTTCATATCTCCTTATGATTGGTGTATTTGTTTTGAATTTAAAGAATAGCTATTTACCAGTATGGAAAGTCTCATAATAGTAAACAATTACTAACTGATTACTACATGGTCAGCACTAATCTAAGAGGCTAATGTGAATTTCCTCATTTTACACTTATGGAACTTCTTTGTATTAGATGCTGTGCCATTTTTCACTTGGGGAAACCAAGTAACATAGAGGATGAGTAATTTGATCAGTAGTGGTGCTGCGGTTTATAACCCAGCCACTGCTTTCAAAAGCTGCCCTTTGAGAAACCATATTAAGTAAAAGAAAAACAAGCCCAGAATGTGCTACATTTTTTCAAGTGCACTTTACAAGTTTGATTTAATATCTACTACATTGATTCAACTAATATTTACCGAGCGCCTTATAAGTTCAAGGTCCCATATTGTGCTGGTGCTATGATGGTGAATGATACGTGAGTACCTGCCACACAGGATGTATAATCTACAAAGAAGATGAAATAGAAATCCTTTGTCAGTTTCTTATGCATTGTCAAAGCAGATCAGGGCACTCTTGGTCCATTTTAATTTATACAACATACTCATTATTCTAATAATGTTATACAAATCTATATACATTGGGTTTGTGAGGCTTTCATTCTGACCTTAGCTTTGCTAAAAATGTCAACTGTGCTGTTAGGCATGTTGCAACTAACTGCTTTTTACATGAAGTATCCCATCCATCAAATGTTGATAATACCTTCCACAGATGTGGTAATACATGATGACATAATGTTTTGGTAGAGTTCTCAGCTCTGTGGTAGGGCAAGGAAGACAGACACAAACTCCCTTTGTCCACCTTTAATAATTACTATGTAGTAAAGACTAATCCTTGGTCTCAAGTTAATAAGGGGAAGCTACCTGAATATCTAATTTGAAAGGGTACAGGTTTAAGAAGATATAGGGGGATCAGGAAAACAAGCATATTGTGAAATAAAATCCTACTCCAGGAGGACTTGCTTTTCTAAGGATGTTGTAATAATGTTGAAACCAAGGAGATTGGGAGATGCATGGGATGAGCTGTTTGTGTGTTGCTCCACAGGTGAAAAGATGAAGGTGAAGAGTGAAGCCATTGAGCTGTGAGAAGGTTACAACTGAACTAAACTAAAAAAGAAAAAAAAAAGAAAAGAAAGAAAAAAAAAATGTATCAAAGTTAAGTATATGAACATGGCTCTGGAAGAAGCATTTCCTAAACCAAAGAGTTTTTCCTAATGTTCCAGTAGAGCATTTTACTGTTTTTTATATTGAAAGTAAGAGTCCACATTAAAGTAGTGGTGTTCACATCTTGTGATTTTCTGAAGATCACAGTAAGTGTAGCAGGAATAACTGATTTATAATTTTACATCAGAAAATAATTAATATCTTCATGGCAGATGGGACAGATCTACTACTAATCATAAAATACATCCTTAGTTTTATTTTTCATTCTATTTGCATATTTTTTCCCTTTTGGCTATACTTTCTTAGGAACAACAGAGAGAGAACAAATTGTGAGTTAAATTTATAGTTCTTACTCTTCATGTGCCTCCTACATATTTCCCCATAAAACCACCCCTGGTTGAATAGGATTTTCCACCTTTGATGTATCAATGCTAAAATCTGAATGTATAAACATCCACAATTTCTACAACTAAAATTGATGGTATTGGGAATATATCTATATGTGTCTAATTAATAGACAGGAACTGCTTTTTTGTTTGTCCATGCCATAAGAATAAGAATAATAACATTATTTTAAAAATCTTTCCCCCCCTTGAACATGAGCAAAATAGCAGTGATGTATATGAAGGTGTGAGTCACAGGCAGGTAACATCAGATCACTTTCTAACTCATTAAAAATGCCAATTCATGGGCTTCTTTCCAGACCTAGTGAATTCGAAATTCTGTAGGTATAGCCCAGGGATATGTCATAGCCAGTGCCTCAGGAGACCTGTATGTAAACTGAAGTTGAAAAGGACAAATGCTTCTGTGCTTATGACAGCCCACACCATCGTACACTGCTACCCAGCATCTCCAAAGTGTATCATACTGCCTAGGACTAAACCAGAGAAAAGAACAGAATTCAAAATATGGATATTGTTGAATGCCTATTGCATTTGCGCTATTGTAAAGTGTGAAAAAAAAGCGCCATTTGAACTGTTATAAGTTGAGGACCAACTGTAGTAGTTCACATCTCCATCCCAATCCTCTTGGGCAGCAACCACTCCCATCCCAGCTGGATGCAAGACAAGGAAAGTCAATTTTCTAAACAGCTACCCTTAAGTATACAGAATACCAAAGGTATACAGATGTTACCAAGGCTTTGGCTAAGAGCTAGCTCTAGCTAGCACTTGTTATGGCGAGATTGCAATAAATCATGGAGTTGATCTTAAAGCAAGAGACGGAACATTCACCAGCTGGCAGTCCGGATTCACCAGCTTGTGGGCCAAGGGGCAGGCTGCAAATCTATCCCCTTCAACCCCCTCCAAGGGTTTGAGCACATCTTTATAGTCCAAAACCACATTAATCATATGTGGCTGTTGCTATGATTCAAAACCATAAACAGACATCAAGAGATCTAAAATCATAAACAGAAAGGGAAGTGAGTCAAAACGACCCTAGTTGAGTACAAGTTAAAGAATGGATACTGACATCTAGACAATCATTCTCTAACAGGGTACATTGCCCAAGAAAAATGGAAACCAAAAGCAGAACAATTTCATATTGCATAGGAATTGCCATTTCATGTTGCCAAACATGCCATGCTGAGCAACTGTTGATGGACACAGAGGCGGGGTGTTCCCATGGAGAAGCATTTCTTACATGACATGGATTCTCAGAGTAAAATGGAATCTGGTCATTGGCCATATAGCCTGGCCCATAATACACTAATCTTTCAGAAGTGAAGTTGTATCATAAGAAAATAACTTTTAGAGAACTTTTAAAATGTATTTGACCAGAAGTCCATCTAATTTCACTTATTTAAATATAAAATGTATTGACAGTTTATTTTGCATTATTGGCTCTTCAAAAAAAAAATTTCATTAAAAGCCTTGATTAGAGAACAAAGTTGCAATGACAAGGATGTGTCAGAACAGAAGTA
Organism: Geosciurus inauris; assembly: GCA_004024805.1. Classification (NCBI taxonomy): domain Eukaryota; kingdom Metazoa; phylum Chordata; class Mammalia; order Rodentia; family Sciuridae; genus Geosciurus; species Geosciurus inauris. The sequence goes on along the minus strand of PVHX01004228.1, from coordinate 68,175 downwards.
GTAGACTTGAATTTCTATTTTGTTTTTGTAGTTGCTAATTGAGTAATGTAAGAAAAGTTGCACCTCATTTAAGAAATTCAAATTAAAACAAAGGCTTAAATGTTGAGGTTATTGGTGGCTTGACCCTTATGTTTTCTAAGTGAATATTTTGTGATTATGATTAAATTCAATAATTAAATGAATATGTATAAAGTTGTGTATTTTATGCTTTGCCAAAGTAGTTTAAGAGATTAAAAATGCAGCCTAGTGATAAGAAATTAGCTATATATGTAAAAAGGGTACTATGTGATTTTGTTGTTCTTTCATAAATTACATTAAAATAAAATTTTAACCCACCAAAATAAATAATTTCGAATTGAGTACTACTACTAATGGTATTATGATGCTTACCATATGGCATTTATGAATTATGTTTTAAGTTTTTCCTTACTACTGAGGATAGAGTAATAATAGTTGTCTATAATAATAAATAATTGTTTATTACTATATGCTCATTACTTACCAGAGAACCATTCTATATATATTTGCCAAAAAAAGAAACAAAATATTAAAAATGTTAAGGGACATGGTTTAGATAAAACTCCATGAGTATTTACCTAATCATTCCCTAGAGAGTTTTGGTCAACAATTTTTATGCTTTATGTATCTGTGAAAAATGTGATTAATGGCATCCACCAAAGTCATTGAAGAAAAACAGTTTAGAATTATTTCTGAAAAGTATTATTAGTGAATTAAGCAGACAAACAGTATTATGTGAAATTTAAAAGATGTGCAGTAATTACATTAAAAAGTCTGATTTGTAAAGTAAATAAGTAAATAAAAATAAAAGAAGAAGACTTCTGTTCAGGTTTGCAAAAAGGCAAGATTGATTAAAACACAGTTGAGTGGAAACATCTAGAGTTCTCAAACCAATAAAGCTGAAATATATTAGAGTGCCTTTTAAAAGAAAGAAATGCCTTAGGTTCAGTTTTTTGTCGCTTATGCTTATTTTTAGTCCACCCTACCTCAGGCACACTTCCTAGAGGACTTAGGTTTATTTCTAAGGAATTAGCCCTCTCCCTTTTGTTTCACTGCACCAGCAGTCTATTTCTTCTTCTAGAATGGTCTTGAACACAGTTACAAAGTATATGGTTAGTTCAGAGGGAAGATAGCGTTTAATATCGAAAACGATATTAAACCAATTAGGTAACATATGTGAATGGGGCCCATGGAAGATGGTGGTGTGATGTGGTTGAACTCTAAAGAGACAACAGATGTCCAACAGCTACAGTGTGAGTGAGTGTGTGTGTGTGTGTGTTTTAACTGAGTGCAATGGTTTCATTTTAAAAGACAGATCAGAGCCGTGTAAATGAATTATACGTGGAGTTTAAATGGAAATTTTGTTCATATCCTTTCAAAAATCATACCAAACCATATTTTCTTTTTGATCACATCCTTTTAAAAACATGTTTTTTTTTTCCCTACACTTTCTGTTAATTTTACTTTCAAATATCTTAAGTTTGGTTTCTTTATTTTCAGAATAGAGACCATCAGTCCTGTAACTTCTTTGTTCATCTTTTTATATTCTTCATTCTCATTCTTTTGCTCCTCCAAACACTGTTGTATTATAAAATGTGCTGTGTTAGGAAATTAAAATGAAGATTATTAGTGTAGTTTTAAAGATACTATATGGATTCTTAATATTTGTTCAATTAGGCCCAGAGAGTTTTTACTTTAATATAATAGAAATGTTACTACTAATTAAATGTGAAGTATATTCAAGAGCACTTACTTCTCCATACTATGTTAATTCAGAAGATACACAATGAAAAAGGTTCATGTTTTTCATTTCCCACTGTGATAAATCTTACAACATTGTCAAGCTTAGTAGGTTAATATAACTTTTGTGTGACTCTTTGCTTCATGTCAAAAACAAACAACAATCAGAGCAAACCCATCCTCTTAAAATACCTTCTGAGTGATTGAATTAGAGATTTCTGATGGATTCAGTAGAGATTTCCAACTGATTGAATGAGAGATTTTCAGTAATATATTCACAAAAGAGCAATTTCTGAAGCTGTGATGCTAATTACAAGTGACAGGAAGGTGACAGCATTTACATGGAAAAATCTCTCTCCCCCTGAAACATCCTAATGATCACGTATTAAAGATCACTGTAATGTTTCTCATGGGTTACACAAGACAATCCCTCTAAATTTATATTGGCATGTATGTATGTGAGATTCAGAAGCACAAACACCACTTTGATGTCTACTAAATTATAATTTATATAATTATAAATTATAACACCTCATGAAGACAGATCTCTAGTCTTCAACATATTTTAACTAATTCAATACATCCTAACTATGAACTGAAGTATGAAGTTCACAGTATGTAAGAAGATTCTCAGGCTTTCAGTTTCTTAAAGAAATCGGGAGGGATCTTCAATCTGTAGACATCCTCTCTAAACAACCAAAGTAAGTTTTCTGTAATGATTAATAATGATGTTCTTAAAGAACATGGTTCAAATTGAGCTCAAGAATTTTAACAAATAGAAAATTTTAAAACATTGAATATAAAATTTAAACTACCTGCACATTCACTTTATATGCAACAATATGTTATATGATGCTAATGAAGGATATATGTTCTTCCCACTTTGTTAAACATCAGTGCTTGTAGGGGAGGAAATTTTGAGAATTATAAGGCTGATATTTCTTCTTGGTATGTGTTACCATTAGTGTTTCAAAACGGAATGCATACCTTTCTCATATAAAGCATCTTATAATATCTGATAATGTATCCATTCAACTTGAGATGATCAAAACCTAACAAAAATATAAAACAGAAAAATTTAAACCATAGACTATAGTTACTGTGTAGGCTGAAGTGACAGTGAGTGAATATTTTTATTTCCACTCTGGTGACTACTATAACTATATGGCCATATAACTACATATAACTATATGGCCAATAGTTATATTTTCTAAATATATTATTTACTTTAAATGATGGAATTTCATGATTAATTTTTATAAAGATAAAATCCTTTATCATGGAGAAATACTGTTTGGCTTTTATTCTCTAAGACCTTAGCAATGACCACAGACTCCAGCTCTTTTGGTTATTTGTTCACATATCCATGGTAACTGCTTGGCTTGCTGCTAAACCATATTCAACTAAATGTGCCATCATGCTGCAATACGGGGGAAACAAGAACAAACAAAACCCTTCATGCAGTGTTTTTAGGGGGCTATTAAGATACCTTATATTTTTAAGCATTTCTAGTGCATTATATGTTTCCTTTATAGATTTCAAATGCTAGATAATTTAAGACCATATTCATGCTTCTCCCTCAAAACAGACTTTGACTATTATCTCCCTTAAGACAACTGAGCCTCCCTGCAAGGACGTGCTAGTCCACCATAAATATTCTTCCTGTGTACTGCTATCAGAGCAGTTATAGTGATTCATTGAATTTATCAATCTATTGATCTATCTTACTTTATTAACTTTCCCCATTTAAATTTCCCTTGACTAGACTTATGAACAGGGTATAGTGGCACACACCTGTAATCCCAGCAACTCAGAGGCTGAAGCAGGAGGATAGCAAGTTCAAAGCCAGGCTCAGCAAGCCCTGAGTGACTTAGCCAAGCCCTAAGTGACTTAGTGAGATCCTGTCTTAAACAAAAGCAAACAAACAAAAAAGACTCATGAGCTCCCACCCTCATGCTTTAAGCCTATTTATCTTTGTATTCAAAGGTTACCAAACCTCTCACATGGATTTATTTATTCAACAACTATGTATTTAGTGCCTACTCAAGTAGAGGAGTATTGTGATCAAGAGCTCATTGGTTGTGTGAACACTGACACTTACTTCATTGCTCTTTGTTCCTTTTTCTTTATCTGTAAAATCAGCATAATAGAGGATTTAAATTGAGCATTAAATTGTCAATACATGTGAAGTGTAAACAGTAACTGAAGCTTATTAGGCTTGTGTGTGTGTGTGTGTGTGTGTGTGTGTGTGAGATGCTGAGGGTTGAATGCAGAGGGCCTTTAATACTGAACCACATCCCCAACTCTTTTTATTTTATTCTGAGACAGGATTTAGCTTAGTTGTTCAGGCTAGCCTCTAACTTGAGATTATCTTGCCTCAGCTTTCTGATTAGGTAAGCTATTATTATTACTAGTCAGGCACTGTTCAAGGCCCTAGCAATAGAGATTAGAAACAAAACCAGCAGGAGTCCCCAGTAGAGTGAGGTAGATTGAAGGAAATATCAGATAATTGAGATTTATTCTGATTGTAATGAAAATTACAAAAACATGAAATGAGGCAATGTTATGGAGAATTTCTTGGGAGCTGCTGCCAAATTTAGAATGAATAATCATGGGAGGCCAGTCTGAAGAGGTGAAATTTGAGCTGATATTTGAATTACAAAAAGAAATCAGCTATGGAAAATCTGAATTGGAAACAAGGTTTGTATATACAAAATCAGAAAGAAGTTTGGCATGTATGAAGCTTAATTATAATGGTACTAGAAATAGAAATAATTAAGTATTAAATGTTTATTTGATTGACTTTGTTAGGTTGAATGCACTGTTGTATTTTAGCATATTGAAATGCAAACCCCAAAACAATTCTTGCGTGTAACCAAACATTTGGTTTATATTTTCTGTAATCAAATTCTGCTATCTTTGTATTAATTAAGATGTATATATATATATACATATATTTTAAATTTCTGAATCTGGTTGAAGTAAATAAATGTAGAAGATAACAATTTCTTGAATAATATTTAACATTGGCTAATTATTATTGAATATTTTCTGAAAGATATCTAAATTCACAGAGATAAGGTTAATTCCCAAACACCCTGAGGTTAACTATTCTTTTGATATCATGAGAAACAATAAGTTAAGTAACTTGTTCAAGGTCTCAAAGTGACTAAGATGTGGTGGAGGGATTGAAGTTAACCAAATTGTTCTCAACAACTGTGTGAACCTGTGACCTTGTAAAATTCAGAACAAAAATTACTGTTTTGACCTTTTAAATTAAATGGTTATTTAATTTGGTGTGTATTTATGTGCATGAACACGTTTTGTAATACCTCTGCAGCAAGGTCATTGGCAAATATTTAGGATCACAATATTCAACACATCAGGACTGGTGCCTGTGGTACCAAGGACCCTCTGTGAGCCTTCTAAATGCTGCACATAAATGCAGGAATCAGAGCACAAGCTCTCTCACTGTGGCTGATAAATTCACCCTCTGGGTTGCCCAATGGCAGGACTGTTGCTGACAAACAGAGCTACTGTTTCCCTCCTGTGTCAATCTCAAAACTGATGAACCAAGAATAGGGGCCATCGATTTCCAAAGAAAAAGGTGCTTTGCTATTTTTTTGGTCTCAGAAAATAAATAGTTTTTTTGTGGCACCTTTGACATGGCTACATACCTTCCATGCAGGTCAGCAGGAAATAGATGGGGGTGATGGATGAAAATGACAAGCAGAGTGGATTGACCTCACCCAAAGGCCCATAGAAGTGTGCCTTGAGGTGTTCATGCCTTTCTGTAATCTTTGGGTAATGGTATATTTGGAGACTTTTCCACTCAAACAAATGAACGTAAGTCTAGGATAACTGATATTGATTCTTGTCTGAGAGGCAAATTAAGCAGTGGTAGCTGCATGAAATTTGAAAGGGACAAAAGGAAGCATGGTGAGACAAAGAGGCAATGTCTAACTTTTAGGGGAATTGGAGGATACAACGCCAGAAAGAAATACTATGACAGCTGCTTAGAAGGCTGGCGTTTGTCCTTTGAAGGGTGGGGAAGAGATGTGTGTGGTCCTCTTAATGTCTTAGTTTGTTTTCTTTCCAGAATATCAGTGACCTTTTCTCCAAGTCTAATAATTTAACTTAATAGAATACACTAGTTGTAAACTAGGGGCAATGATGGCAAAATAACAAAACAGTAGCAACAAGAACTGGAAAACATCTGCAAATCTTACGTGATAGCTAGAATAGATAGTGTTTGTGAAGATATCTGGCCCAGAAGATGGTATTCACAGTTGATAATCACTGCTGCTACTGCTGATATGAGTTGAGAACCAACCCATTACGAGTGTCTGTTACTTATTGAGTGTCACCAAGCTATTGTTTATGTACTTTGTATTAACTTTCTCTAATGTATTCATAACGAATTTGTAAGCATACTTACTTACCCACTTGATAATCAAGGGAGCTGAGGTTTAGAGATATTAAATTGAACAAATTCACACAGACAGAAGGAGGTCAGAAATGAAACTCAGAGTATGTCCAAGGTCACAGTCATTTTTCTACATCACACTGCAAATATTTAAAATCCAAAGTGTGAGATTACAACCTCTAGGAAGGCAGAAAATGGAGGAGCAAATAGATGGCAACTGAAGTATGAAGAAGTTATAGCTCTATTTTCAATTAACCCACACTTCATCTTCTCTGGATGTTATTTCTATCCTAAACATGAGTAAGCAGTTCCATTAGGATGCTGACACTCACAAGATTTCCAGTTCACCTTCAGGATCTGAGTGATGTGAATTGTTCTCATAAACTGTAGAATACACAGAGAATTTAAAGGATAATTCTTTGTCATCATTCACAATCGCAAACCATGATAATATATTAAAGAAGTAAATAGAAGTTCTTGAAAAGAGCAGGCAAGAGCCTTACAAAGTCTTAATAACCCAACTTAGTTTTGAAAGACAATATCTTCTAAGAGAATTTTAAGCCTTATGGACATGATCTGCATAATAACCACTGTTTGCAATTTTATTTGGGTAGTCTTGAAATTCTGTTCTAAGACAAAACACTTCCGGCAATTGTCAACTTATGAAAAGGTTCACGCTGTCTTATTCATAGTATGGGCTTTCCAGAATTAATGAGGAAGTGTGAACTTTGTGGTCTGTTGTTCTCCTGCAGCTGAGGGAAAATGCTGAAATACAATGAATGGGCACCCAGCCAGAGAGCCATTTCCTAGAAAAAACAGTTAGTATTGTGCATAAACATATGAAAAACAGCTTATGAAACATCAGTGTGGAAACAGAGGATATGATAATTTTTGGGTAACATCCCAACTTAAAAATAAATATTCTGTGTTTTGGCCACTGGTGTAACACCTAAAATAGTCTTGATAATCATAGCCTGTATTACATTGATTTTTCTCTTGAGCATTAAATTAGGTCTCTTGCCACATACAGTAAGGCATTTAAAACATAAACCTAAAGAATAGTGTGTTGTCAGTCTTAAAAACGCACTTGTTTATGGACTTTTGGAAAAGTATTTATTTACAGCCAATTGAAATACTTACTGAAATAGAAGTCAATGAAAAGAAAGAAAAAAAGAATTCTCACAGGATTCAACAAAGAAAAGCAAGCAAAATTTGAACATAATTAGGAGCCAGCATTCATTATGATTCTACTCTGTGCAAAAGTTTTTTGACTATACACAATGTTATTCAAGAACAATAACTTTCCTGCTCAGAAAAAAAGTGGGGTAATTAAAAATATTTTCTTTCAAAAGGACTGCACATTTTTGTATATGACAATATAATTGTTATTGTTGATATCTTGTTATGAATTATTTTAAAATAATTTAATTACTTTAAATTATTAAGTAACTTTCTGCAGAAAGCTAAAACAACTAAGTGTGTGAACAACAAACACTCACCAATTGATGGAGAAAAGCCTCTTTATCCTAATAAGTACACAACAGACAGATCACATTTTAGTTGTCATCTTAGAAATGGTAATGACTGGAAATGCATGAATCCATTCAGAAAGTTGAGGAGGACTTTTAGAAAGGACAGAACAAGTAAATGAGTCCTAGTTGGCTAACAGAAATTTTCAAGGCAGGAAAAGGAGATGGGTATTCCAGTTTGAAGCCTAACAAAAGAAAGCCAAGTCATAAAAATGTGCAAATATTAATTATATTTTATGTGGCTAGCATATAAATTTATAGAAAGGAGAGAAAAATGTAAAAAAGTTACTTGGAAATTTTTCCCATTAAAAGTGAATCCAAGGCTGGGATTGTGGCTCAGTGGTAGAGTGCTTGCCTTGCATGTGTGAGGCACTGGGTTTGATCCTTAGCACCACATAAAAATAAATGAAATAAACATATTTTTAAAAAAGTGAATCCAAATTTAATCTTAAGTATCATTACTTAAAAGGTAATTAGCTTATGCTACAGAAAAATTCAGGTTAGATAAATATAAGGGTTAATTCTCTAAGATCAGAAGCTTACATAATTGGCATGACTCAGTTTCTTTCTCTTCAGTTTCTGATGACTTTCTATTAGATTAGTATTGACCCAGACATTGTCTGCCCTACATTCTCCATAGATCAAATCTGGAGGAAATCTTTCCTTGGTCATTCCCATGCTTGATGTGTAATTCATTCTGACTGGATCAATTTGTTCCCTTCTTATTACTGATTCAGAATGTCAGTACAGTATTTGGCCAGGTGAGTGTACTATTACACCTCTAAAGCTGAAGATAGAACCCCACTTGAATAACAGAGGGGTCATGGGCCCTGGCAGCATAAAAACAATAAGGTCTACTGCAGTCTATACCTTTGGCTACCTGTATTAGTCAGATTGTTACTATAACTATAGGCGTTACTATAACAAGATGCCCAAGATAACTAACTTGTGAGAAAAGGTTTATTTTGTCTCATGGTTCTAGAGTGTCCAGTCCACGATGCAGTGGCTCCATTGCTTTGGGTCTCTGAGAAGGGTGACAGATTACAACAGAAGCAAATAAATCAGGGCAGAGCAAATTGCGTATCCTTTGAGCCAAGAAGCAAAGTGCTTGAGTGGACAAACTAGGGTCCCAAAAATCCCTTTAGAGGTCAAGGCTTCATTGACTTAAGGCTCTCCTACTAGAGTCTACTTCTTGAAGGTCTCTTGCACCTCTCAAACCTTCACATTGGGGACCAAGTCTTTAACATATGGATTTTTGTAGGAAACTCACCAAACCATAGCACCACCTAACATATAAACAGAAATTTTTTTCTAAATTCCATTTTCTCAGATACTATACGCAGTTCCATGTTTGTGGTCTGTGGTTAATATGAATCCATGAAGGTTAATGTAGCTCCTTATGGTCCAGCAAACCAACAAAGAGTTTAGCAACATACAAGGTCCCATTATATGCAAAACAGATTGATAGAGAATAGAAATATCTACAATAAAACTCCCATTGGGTGGGGAGAATAGGAAGCAAAATATAGGGACCAAGAGTTCCCCACCATATTATCATATTTGACTTGAAAAGAATAGTAAGAATTCTTTGCCTTGTTTCTTGTCATTGGAATAACTTCTTTTGTCAGTAGATATTAATTGGTTGCCCTGGTTCTGCTCTTCTGCATAGTTTCTTTTTTATTTTTTTTTGCCCTCAGTGGTTATATGGGAGATATGAATATGAGGTATTCCCATTCCTCTTACAATAAGATTAGGAATTTGAGATGAATTTTAGTCATTTTAATTGCATCCTGTTATTTTCCAGTGCTGGTAAAACAAGTCCCTTGAAACATATGTAGATTTTTAATCTGTGCCTTTAGGCAATTCCACAGGGTAGTACCAAAGGTCAGAAATATCCTCAAACCTGGTGTGGTTTTAGAATAAACTCCCATAGTTTTATCATTACCTGTCCGCCACATTGCTCTACTTATCCCCCCTACACACCTAAAGTGTCTGTATCTTGGCCTGTCGTGGGCAGTTTAATACTCAGATGGGTAAGAAACATCACCACTCAGATTCTTGTACCCAGGTATATCCATATAATAGCTTTATTGTGAGGGAATCATTCTCCTTTCTAAATATTTTTAAAATAGATCGTTCAGCTGGTTGCAGTGACATGCATCTGTAGTCCCGGTATTAAGGAGGCTTAGACAGGAGGATCCATTGGTCTCAGAAGCTTGGCAATGTGCAGGTTTTAATATAATCTCCTGCTCTTTCCTACAATCTTGCTTTTGTTGGCAGTAGCTTTCCTTGGAGAAGAGCTTTCTAAACCTTCAAATTTCTTAGCAGGCTTGAATAGAAAATCTCAGGAAAGAAATGAATTTCTTAGTAAAAACCATTCTCCCCAGCCCATGTCTTCACTTGACTAAACCAATTTAATAATGAGCATGTCCTTTTTAAAAAAATATAGGACGTATAGAAGGTGATAAGAACTAGAAAGCACACTTCCTATTTCTACATTTTTCATAAAAGACCATTTGGACCTGCCTCAGTAAGGACAAGTTGTGAAAACCAAGCTAAAAGAGGTGTGCATTTGCCTATTTGTAATCTCTGTAATTAACTCGCAAGTGTTATCCCATTAGAGCCCTTCTCCTTTCTTGATTCTGCCAGTGATAGATTTGGAGTCTGTCATTTGCAATTTTCCATTTTTACTAGCAGTTTTTGTATGTTCTGATAGCAAATGTAAAAGACACAACCCAAAGTATCTCATAAAGAATTTATTGATATTATATAACTGAAAAATCCAGGATTTGCTCAACCCTGGAAAGATGCTAACAAGATCACATTTCGTTTGTTCATGTTAAGAGCCATGACTTCTGTGTTGTCTCCTTTTTCAGATAGGTCACTGTCTCCTTTTTCAGATAGGGTCAATCTCATAAAGCTGGAATCATGATCGCCTTTCTTCTATGAATCCAGGTAAGTGTTTGTACAGGTGAAATGTGAGAGATATTTAGAAAATGGAAGTGAAGTTTCAGAATAAGCTTTGAAAGTCACATTTTACCTCATATATATGTGTGTGTGTGTATATATATGTAATTATTATTTGTCAACTAAAATAAAACATACACAAAAAAGATACAGCAAAAATAGTGTGCTAAATACTGATTTATATGTTGTAGAGGGAGTTAAGGAAATGGAAGGAAGACATGTGAAGGTAGCCTTCCTGCATCTACACTGTATAATTCTTTCTAAAAACAAAGCGAGTAATCAGGTAAAACAAACTAATGGGGCCTGTGTAAGACTGGAACCCCATCAGCTTCTTCAGCAAGGTACTCATGTTAGGATTGGGGACAGTGAGAGAAAGGCTCTCATTCTCACTTGTCCTCTTGTATCCCAGTTTATCTTCATGGGTTCTCATGTCTTCATAGGTCTGATTTTAATCTCATCTCTCCTATTTTATTCCCAGCTTTTCTTCCTGAATGCCAAGTTTAGACTTATACCCAGAGAGGCAATGTCTGTGGATTTCTTCACCAGTCTTAACAATTATGCTAGGTTTTTGCTTAGTAATAGATTCCTTATTCTGTATCACATATAGTTGATCAATTTCCTCAATCAAAACCTAAATGATTCAGTAAGTTTGCTTTTTTGTGTTCACAGATGAACAAAAATAACTTCAACTGACATTTTCCCAAGTTCAAGTCCAGTGGAAAAATCTCCCTGTCCCATTTGAGTCTCAAGATTCCTTCTAATTGGACCAACTTGGACCATATAGTCATTGCCTATCAATCTTTGTGACCAGATTGGGGGAGGAGGAGTCTGCTTTAATTCACAATTAATCACTGTGGCCCAAGAAATTCAATGGATTGATTGACCAATCCTGACTCACAGGCCTCTGTTTTAGCAAAATGTTTGCACTGAGTGAGTTGCGGTTGATTTCCAGGAGTTCAAGATGTTGACATAGAGATAGACATAGACATAGAGATAGAGATACAGAGAAATACAAAGCATTCATTGTATGGTGACCAGTGCATCTGTGGAGGCCTGAAAAGTTTGGACATATTTTGTGGGAAGAGGGAGAGTTATTGAGTACTGCTAAAAGAAGAGGACTTAGTATATTTCTTTTTTTTTTAAATATTTTTTTTAGTTGTAGATGGACACAAATATCTTTATTTATTTTTATGTGGTGCTGAGGATCGAACCCAGTGCCCCACGCATGCGAGGCAAGCACTCCACCACTGAGCCATAATCCCAGCCCCCCTAGTATATTTCTAACTCCACAATTGCAGAAATAGCATTTTATTTGATTTTTGTTTTCTCAGTCCTAACATTGTTTTGCACACATAGTGGTTGCTCAAAAAAAAATCATTAGATTGTTGAATAATATAACCTATGTATTGGGAAAATGGTCAGATACAGTGTGGAAGATTGGTGGGAAGGATTTGAGCCAGAATTATGGACTTGCCTAGACAGAAGATACAGCTGGAAGAAGAAGGATGTTAGGCTAGAGTACACCATTGTTTATTGGAAAAGGAAGTAATGGCTATAAAAAGGATTGAGAAACAACAACAGTAAAAAATGTAAATCTTTTTGTGACTTCACTGGACTAGCATATAGACTGTTACTATGAGGAAAATTGAATGTTCAACTTTTCAGTAATGTTTGAATGCATTCATGGTAGTACATGCCTTTTAACAAAAAATGAGAACTGGATTTATTTTTCTTTTTTTCCACAATATTTTTTCATATATGTATCCAAACTTAACTAAACAATGAGTTCTGAGTTGCAAAAGAGGGCTTACTTCTTTGTATTAGTATATAAATCTTTGTCTACAAGTTAAACAAATGCACACACAAGTATTATGGAAAATTTTTACAGGTAGAAAATAAATTGGGATTAATAATCAAACATAACAGGATATTACTTTATTGGGAAATAAAATAACTATAAAGACAGAACTGAGTAACAAGCATATATGAAGATACTGACAATTTATTCAAGTTAATGATAGGATGCTCAAATGAGTCAAATTTTAATGAGTGCCATAACATTTTAAGTCACTCCACCTTTATTTATCAATAACCCTCTTGAATATCTCCTAATAAAATACACAAATATCACAAATAAGTTTTTTTACTCTAACACAGTTACTTCCACTTTAAGAAATACTCTTTCTAAGTCAGTTCCTGGATGTTTATCTGACCAGAGTGATCGCCTAAACAGAGCCCCAGGACAATTCTGGTTTTGTGGTTTGTATTGCAGGTTCTCAGGAAGATAGCATGAAGTTGTGCAATGTCCTTATGTCATCTATTTCTTGTGGATATAGTGAGTTATTTTCTCATGACTTACTCTATAATTACAGACACTAAAAAACAAATCACGCCATGATTGGTCCAAGAATTTCAGCCATGAAATTGGCACTTGTCAAGTATCCATTATACAATTCGAAGCATTATACAGATTTTATTAGTATTGTTTTATTCTCACATCATCAGTACCTACACATAATTACTACTGTCATGCCACCTATACTTTAAATCCCTTGAAGATTGTATTGCCTCAGTGATAATAGTATTTTTCTCTTTTATTCTTTCTGCCTGAGATATTAAGAGTTGTAAATTATCAACTCTAAGAGTCTGTTGATTTCTTTGAGTAAATTTTGTAAAAAGAAAAATCCAACAATTTACAATAAATAAAAAAAGAAAACAAAACAAAATGAAAGTTCTTTGCTAGAGACTCTTCCTATACTGGGGTGAGGTTAGTGAGATATTTCAGGGTTCTGCATATAAAAGGACTTACAATGACTCTCAGTCTTTTCCTTATATAGTACTTGGGTTTGCTGGGTTTTTTAATTAATTAAGACATTTTAATTGACAAAATAAAAACTGTGTGTTTTTATGTCATAATAACATGGTATTTTGAAATATGCATACCTTGCAGAATGGCTGAATCAAACTAAGTAACATATGCATTAGCTCACATATTTATTTACTTCTTTTTAGATATGTACTGTAATTTAGTACTTTGAAGCTTTGCATTCACTGACAAGATTGTTCTTGAATTTTGCAACAGGCTCACATGTGATCCACGCTGTGGAAGTGTCTGAGTTATGCCAGGAGTATTGCTTGCTAGAAGAGTGGTAATTGGCTAGTTTGGTAGCTTTTTAAAGTTTCTCTTACTATTCATTAAACAGTAATATTTAGACACACATGATAGGATTTTGTAGAAAGTAAATGAGTTAATGCCTTTAAAGTGCTAGTCCGATGTGCCAGCACAGAGAAAGTGGTCCAAAAATGTTACTCTGTTTTTACAACAAATTACAGATTCATTTTTGTATATGATAAGTACACTTAGATCTGCTCTCCTACCAGTTTTTAAGCATTCAATAGCTGTTAACCCCAGGCACTGTGTTGCACAATAGATCCCTTGAATATATCCATTTTATCTCACTGAAATTTTGTGCCCTTTGACCAACGTCCCCAATTTCCTCCTCAGCCTTTGGTAACCACTTCTCCACTTCTATGAGTTCAACTTTTTTAGATGTCACTTTAATTGAATTGCAGTATTTGACTTTCTGTGCCTGGCTTATTTCACCTAGCATAGAGACCTCCAGGTTCATCCATACTGTGACAGATTACAGATTGTTTTAATGAACACATAGAAATAAAACCCTGACCAAATTCAAAGGTGGAAAAAGTTTACAAACCAAAAGCATTAAACAAAAAATTCAAACTCCCATCTAAATGACTTTTAAGATGTAAAAAAGTGATTAAAATTATTATTATATGTTACAGGATAAGAATGAGATCCTTATATTTAAAAATAACATAATTGGTTCAAAGCTAAAGCTAATGTGATTCCATGATTAAACACTAGCACAAAAATGTACCAAAACTTCAACACAGAATGGTGACAAAAAAAAAAAAATTAGAAGGCTACACAGACACAAGCATAAACATGCAAATTAGAAGGGAAGAAGAAAAGAAACAGGGAAGAAAAGAGTTAAAATAAATGAAATACAAAACAAGAAAGAATACCAGAACTGCAAAAGAAACATAAGAATTGATTCTTTGGGAAAAATAGAAAAGTTAAACTTCCAGGAACTCTAATCATGAAATTATTGTTTTTTAAGAAAGTAGGAATATAACAGCATATAAGTAGGAGATTAAACTTGTAAGTATATTATACACTTCTCAATGTTAACACATCGGAATATTTTTATGAAATAACCAATTTTGTGGAAAATACTTAAGTTCTAAAATATACCAAGAAATAGGAAATAAAATGAAAAACATACTGAAAAATGATTTCCATATAAAACTGAACAAAAACAGATGACATTATGGACGAAGCCCAGATTTAACATTTCCATGACAAATCATGTGGTCAAGAGCATAGAAAAGAATGGAAATTTTTCTGATGAGGCTTGAAGATAGTATAGCCTAGAAAGTATAATCACTTTTATGATTCTAAGCATGAAAATTAAAAATAAAAAATAATAACTAATTTTAAATATTTTTATTCCATAGGATAATGGTTAAATATTAGAAATATCAAACACATAGTTATCCAATGAGAAAAAAGTAGCTCATTTTGAAAAGCTGAAATGTTTTTGATAAAATGCAGTAGTAACTACTTGTTGGAGCTTTTAAAAAATAGGGAAGAGAAAATTCTCAATTTGATTCCAGTGTGTTCCCCTACTCTACAATAATCATTCACTTCTGTGGTTCTACCTTAAAATCTTTTTTTTTCACTCAAGATTATCTTATGTAGTCCCACTTTTTAATCCATCAATTTCTCCACTAATCCCCAGGTGACTATTATTTGGAGTAATATAGATCATTCTTCTCTCATTCTTTCATTTTTGTTTAGCTTGTAGAATAGATTAGATTCAAAGGTTGATCAAAATCAATTGCAAACAAATTTATTACCTTTGTAACTAGTCCGTTTTCTGTTACTGCAACAAAGTACCTGAGGTATGGTAACTTTATTTTAAAAATGGTTATTTAACTCAGAATTTAGAAGGTGCAAAGGGCATGGTGATAGCATCAACTCAGCCCTGCCTGTGGCTCATGGCAAATGGTATCAGAGAGCACATGTGGGAGCTTGAGATCACATCACAAGACAAGAAGTCATTTATATCAACCCTCTCATAAGAACCAACCTAGGGAACCCACAAAAATCATCTCAATCCCCTTTAGGGGCATACCTCCAGAGACTGAAGGACCTTTTATCAGTCTCCACCTCCCCAAAGTTCTATACCATTTCTCACATTGCTGTCCCGGGTACCATGCTTCCAACACAAGCTCTTGGGGGACAAACCACATCCAAACCAAAGCACTCCCTTACCTCTTGCAATCATTGTCAATATCCCAACTTCATAGAACCCAAATACCGCCTGCACCATAATTGCAACCTAACAGCTGAACACAGACAACAGTCTAACTAGTCTTTCAGTTGTTAGCCACAAGCCTCAAACACACCCAAGCCTGCCTGACACTCCTACTCAATTTCCCATTATCTGAGATGACTGTGTTACCTTGGATCATCTTGTCTCAAAGCTCCCCCCACCTCCTGGAAGCCTCTCTTTCAGAAGATGATTTAATCTTTTAATTCATGGATTAATTAGATGCTGGATATCCAAACCTCTTCTTTTACTTACTTAAAAAATGCAATAATGTATAGATGTTAGTATGCATGGTGTTGTATTCTACCTGTTAAAATGACTCTGCTCCTCTGAGGCCAACTCCTTCCCTAGTGACATTCACATGAAACAAATCTAATAGCTTTCTTCACTCTGCCTGTTACCATGGAAGTAGATCTGCAATAATTACAGATGAACCACTCTGTTCACTTGAATTTTATCTCTTAGGCCTTCTTGGCACTTCTTTACTTGCCCCCATTTGGAGCCACAAGTCTCTCCATCTCCATTTGGTTCATTCTGATGTACAATCAGAGTGTCTCCTAAATCTTAGTGGTTAAAGCAATCATAAATACAACCAAAGAAACAAAACCTTGACAACACATTAATTTCACTTCTCTTTATTCGTTTTGGTAGCACTACAAGTAATTGCCCTCACTCCTTGCTTTGTTGTAGCACTTCAAAAGTGAATGGAAACTGGGTGCAGTGGCGCATGCCTGTAATTCCAGAATTCTGGGAGTCTGAGACAGGAGAATCATGAGTTCGAAGCCAGCTTCAGCAATGACGAGGTGCTAAGCAACTCACTGAGACCTTGTCTCTACATAAAACACAAATAGGGCTGGGGATGTGGCTCAGTGGTCAAGTGCCCCTGAATTCAATCCCTGGTACCAAAAAAGAAAAAAAAAGTGAATGTAAAATTCACATTTTTGTCCTCAAAAAATTTTTAAAGATATGAGTGTGCGCGCGTGAGCACAAACACACACGCATTTCTTTTTGAGATGCAATAGGTGAGAATTGAAGGAGTGCCAAATATAAGCATCTTTCTATCACTGATCCCTGATTCTCAGGTTCTTTCTTTTTGAAGTGGTTTTCTTTAGCTTGTTTGCTTGTTTTCACAAATAATAGCATATTTCACTCTTCTACTTAATTTATCAAGGAGATCTTTCATACACAGGCAGGTCTCATTCATTTTGAGTTCTTCATAGTTTGCTGTCATATAGATGTATTCCTATAGACATTTCCCTAAAATGAAGATTTAGGAGGCTTGCAATCTTTTGCTAATGCAGGAAGTACTGCTCTGAATATATTTGTAATTATATTTTTATGGCATATGTTTATAGAAATAACTTTTAAAAAGTAGAATTATCAAATTCAAGGATTTGCTTATTTACAATTGTGATAGATGCTGTAACATTGCATTCTAAAAGGCTGCACCAACACTGCATGAGAGTGACTGTTTCTCTGTGTCCTAATATAGTATAGTAAGGGACTTTTGCTTTTTGTCAGATGAATTAATTAAGAATTTGTTACCCAAATGCAATTATGATTTGCATTCATTTTGTAATGATTAGGGTCGATCATATCTTTAAATTTTAAAACAGTGTTTCTTTTTTCCTCTGAATTCACATCCTTAATCATTTTTTCCTTAATTTGGTTGTTGAAAATTATTTCATTTATTTCAATGTACATATTATGAAAATTAGCATATAAGCATATGTATTACTAAAATAGCCTAGTTGCTAAGTTTTAAACTTTTCTTTAAACATTTTTGTCATGAAAAACTTAATTTAGATGAGCTCAAATTTATAATTTTTTAAAGCAAAGTTTGACCATGCTTAGAAAGTTTTACTCTATTCTTTTAAAGACCTTTCCTAACCAAGAATATAAGTGAACTTCAGAATGTTTTTCTTTCACATTATGATGCTTTATTTCATTTATTTATTTATTTTACTTTAAGACATCTAATCTATCTTTCCTGAAAGTCTTTCTTCTCATGGCTTCTTTGACATTATACTCTCCTGTTTTATTTTTTGTTATTGTTTTGTTTTGTTTTCCTATTTTTTCCTAGCAGAGAATTTTCCTCTATATATTTTGCTGTCCTTTCTGCCTTATCTGATCTTTTTTAAAAATTAAATTTATTTTTAAGTGAGAGAAACAAAAATGTACATATATGCATTTAATGCTTTGATACATGTATACTTGTGTAATGTTTCAATCAGGTTAAACACATCTATTTACTCAACGTTTTTCATTTCTTTATGGTTAAAATGTTCAAAATCCTTTCTTTTAGCCTCTTGAAATGTATATAGTACATTATTGTTATCTGTAGTTACCTACTGTGCAATAGCACTCAGGAGCTTCTTGCACCTATCTGGAACTTGGTACCCATCCATCAACCTCTCCTCATGCTTCCTCTCCTCACTCTCCTCAGCCTCTGACTTAAAAATGCTGTAATACCGTTGGATCCTTTGCTCTACCTATGTCTCACTCTAGGTGACTTCATTGTCATCTAGTAACATATATGTTATATTTATGATGTTGATTAGAAACTTAGATTTTCAAAACTATTATCCTTCTAGTGGACCATGTTACTCCGGATAAACAAATGGCCCATAAATTTTCAACAAGAAATGTGTATGTGCTTCTTTTAAAAACTCTCAGAAGGAATAACTGACACCTACTTCATGTACATTAAGTGAACCACAATTTCACATTTGGGATAATATACTGGCAAAATGGTACAAAACTTGACTTTGATCCTAGCAAACTCCAGAAGTAATATAATTTCTACTCTGGATGGCCAATAAATGAGTTTAAATTCATTAATAAAGGTTATAGACAATTTATACCTTTCTTCTTTCCTCTTAACTAACCAAAGAAAGATATATAACATAGCTGCATCTGTATACTACAAAACAAACACATAAAACAAGATGAAGCTAAGAAGAAAAAAAGGGGTTTTTTTTGTTTCTTTTTTAAGCACAGGTGGATTTGTTGTCTGGGCTTCAAAATTTGTGTCAAGGAGTAACCATTATTTTGTATATTATAGTTGGCAGGTATGTTCCATCTTGAGTTTCAATTGCTACTATACAGAATGGTCATATTCTGAGTGTACCATAGTTTATTCTGCAACAAAAAGATTAGGTGACAAATCCAAATCCAACTACAGATTATGTTCTAAGAAGCCTCCTGATTGGCAAAATCTTAGTGATGGTGAAAACATGGTCATCGTGGATTAATATCTCCTTGCCACACTCTGCACTTGGCAAAGAAGGGAAACTGAGAAAGAGAAAAGCAATCCCTGACACGTGGGACTGGCCTGGCCTGCCCTGGTCAGCTAGAATGGTATGACAAGCTGGCCTGACACTTGGAGTTAAGCCTTCTGTTTTTCTTTTGGTCATAAACAATTTCACAGGACATCAATATCAGACAAGGTCACTCTGGGACCAGGATAAATCAAGACAAAAGCAAACCCACACTTGTAGTCATGTCGGAACACAGACAAAACATAAATACTCTCCAAGCCATAAAATACCAAACATACCCTTATCCTGGCAAACGTGAGATGCTTGCTGTTCCTTTCCCACTTATAGCTTTTCCCCCTAGGCTAGACTTCCCTCCTTCCAGAGAAAATTTATAAGGATGAACAGTCACAGAATTACCTCTGCTTTTGACAGCCTCTAATCTAGAGCAAAGCCTTGTTGCCTGAAACCCTCGCCACAAATCATCTAACACAAACCATAATACATTGATAGCTTTAGGGATAAAAAAAATAAAAATTAATAAAATATGGGAACGTACAAATTAAAAATTCTTAATGTCTCTAGTTAAGTTCCTCCTGAGTAAGAAAAGTGAGAGCATTCAGCTGATGTTCAATGGAATAAAGAAAAATGGCATAATTTAAAATGAGAAGAGATGTCATCAAATCTTGAGCTCTTCACCATTGAGTAAATAAATTAAATGTAGGAGAAAGACAAGTTAAACAGCATGGGTATGAATACAAGATTTTAGTAGTTATTTTCAAAATGAATAGAATTTCTATCACCTAATCATCTACTGTTAACCTTATATTGGTGTTTTATGGTGTTATTTAATCTTTCCTGTGCTGATTTCTTCTCTAGTAGCTATACATTATTTTGTGATAGCCCAGTGACTTGTTACAGATTATCTCTCTCCTGTTTTATATCAAGTATGGGGATTGTTACATGGATTCATTTTATGAATCCATATGCATGAATATATATTTGTTCATATAAATCCATATGTATTATTTAGAATTATGTCACATAATTATTTACCTATCATAGAGGAAACAGACACATAGAGTCATAAATAAATAATCAAACTGAAAGACAAAACTAAGATTGTTCAGGCAAAACTCAAAATGTATAAAAAAACAGAAAGGAAAAGTTCTTTATAGTTGGACCAACTGAAGGTGGTTCTACCATTAAAAATAAGACACATGATACAGTGAAAAATCAAGCAAGTCTGAAAAATATTCAGAAATCCAGGATCTACAAAGAGGCAGGTAGATGATCTGTTTCCTTCAACATGTTTAAGATTTAATGAGACTAGTTTATTTGGCCTGGACTCCTTCCTGGCTAGCAGGCCACTTGTTCCTCTATGCTCATGCTGTTTCAATTAATCTCCAAGAGTGGCAATGGCTTGATTTTTATGGGAAAAGAAATGAGCAGGTTAGCTCTGTAAACCCTTTCTATGGGCACTCAGACACAGGGTGAGATGAATGGACAAATGAAAGATCTTTCCTAATCCTGGTAGTTTACCAAGTGCAAACAGTAAATGAAAGTTCTTTTGTTTTAGTTTCCACTTTTTCTTCAGAGGAAATGCCCAGCCATGACTGTTCATTGTTTATAAAAGTCTCCTGGATTTTGTCTTTTTCAGAGCTGATTGCTTTTTGAAAGTGGAATATGAGAGAAAAAGAATGTAGCTAAGAGACAGAAATGGTGTCTTTGGACTATAATAGTGTCTTTGGGTTTAAATATGTAAATCTTAAATACAATTCCATTCTTCTCTAGGTTGCTTCTAGCAAATATTTGAGTAATAGTTGCCTCGTTAGTTTTTGTCAGGACCACTGACTTCTCTGCTTGTTTTTCACTAGACTTTCCTCCAAAGCTGAAAAAAATATTTTAATTTGACATATACGTCTATATATAATTTTCTCAGTTTATGTGCTTTGCCTTAGTCCCAACAATAATTCCGATTCTGTGTCAACACCTCGTCTAAACACAGGAATCCTGAGCGTTGCATTCTTTTTGGTTCAACAAATATCAATCACTAATATGCTTTAAATAAAAAGTAATGGCAAGCTTGTATGTCATAGGAGAACATTTGGACTTTGTTATGTAGATGAATGGAGGCTTATTGCAGGTATTTGAGAAATGGAACCTATATTAGCCTTCTGATCTGATGATGTTTTTAAGAGAATTTTGTTGTAGCTCAAGTAAGAAATTATTATAGGTGACATAAGCAGGTCTTTAAAGGGAGAAAAGGTTCAAGAAATATTTATAATTAAAATGTAACAGGGCTTGGTGGCTAGTTCACTTGAGGATATGAGGAAGAAGAATTAGTCAAAGTTTATTTTTTGGTTATTTAGCTTAGGATGAAAGGTGGGATGTGACACTTGAAGGAGATCAAAGAAGAGGAAGTGCAGATATAGATGGCAAAGTGATGAATTCAGCCATGAACACATTGACCTTGAAGTATTTCAAAGAATTTGAGCTCTGGCATAAATACACAACTGTTTGGTTATGGGGGGATATGGGCTGCAAAATGGATTTAGGAGTTATTGACATTTTGGTTAAAATACTAAGTTTTGCAGTCATAATAAAGTGGGTTTTCATATATATTACACTCTTTTTCTCCCTGTCTACTTAATGTCTCCTTTAAGAAAACTTCAAATTCTCATGTATACAGATAAATGGGAAACTTGTAATGACATTGAGAAGTTTTTATTTTTAAAATTTTTGTATTTTTCTCAATTCTCCAAGGGACCAGTCACTTCTAAGCTTCAAACACATCTACTTGTTTGATAAATCTCTTGTTTCTCCTTGAACTTTTAACTTGAAGGAAACAAAATACACCTCCACTGCAATATTCAGTAGGCAACAATGTCAATGTCACAGTCAAGGTCAATATTGGAATGACAACATTAAGAAATAAGCTCTATTTTGTATTGTTACCTGATAGTGCTAAAATTGGTTGCTTTGTCTGTTTTATTTCCAAGAACCTCTAAAATTTGATGTTTTCCAGGATCTTGAAATCCACTAAACACTAATATAATGCTAAAGAATTAAGACTTCTGGGTTGCCCCAGGTAGCTTACAGGAAGAGGAAAACCTTTAGCTATTCTCTTGACCCAGAAAATCCCACAAAATCATGGGGAGTATGTAGATGTGCCCAGGTCAAACAGTGGGGTTGGATGCAGGATCGGTGGCCCAAAAACTGTGTTGAATTTTTGATGCACATGCTTAAAGATGCAAAGAGTAAGAGTTTAGATGGAGATTCTCTGGTTACTGAACGTATTCAGGTGAACAAAGCACCAAAAATGCTCCACCATAGTTACAGACCTCATGAGCTTATATGTGAACTCCCATGCCACACTGAGATGATTCCTCACTGAAAAGCAACATGTGGTTCCTAAACCAGAAGAGGAGGTTGCACAAAAGAAAAAAGATATCCCAGAAGAAACTAAAGAAAAAAAAAACTTATGGCTTGGAAATAAATTCAGCACAAAATAAATGCAAATATAAGTTTAAATATGTTTAAAAGAATCAGGACTTCCTGTGCATTTTAACATAAATTTTGAAATATAAAGTAAGAGTAGGGTATATCATTCATAAGAAAAATATACAGAATATTCCCTTCCTATATTAAAAGAATGCTCCCTTCATAAAATTGTCAATACAAATATGCAAATTATTGAAAGTTCAAAAAGGAAATACTAGGTTATTAATGGATTTTCTGATTAATACATTTGAAAATACTTTCAAATAACTTCTACTAGTAGTAATGGACACCAAAAGTATAAATTATGTAATATTTTTGCCTTCATAAACACATGCATGTTTCTTATAGACTCAGAACATAACTACATGTTTAAAGAGATAAAAATCTGTTTCATGTTTAATGCTGAAAAAGTTGTTAGGAGACATCTGGTCTCCCTGAAGAAGCAGAAATCCAAATAAATCTCAACCTATTTCATAACTATTTCTTTAAAAAAATTGAATTGCCATAATTGTTGGGAAGTTATGAAGCTTTCATTCTTTAAGAATGCCTTAAAATATTCATTGTTCACTGATAACCAAATAAAAATGGTAGTCAGCTTTCCAGAAGATTCCAAGATAACACAGCTTTTTATTCCAAGCTGATGCAAGAACCAAAACTTTAAGATTCACAGAACTATTTGGGGAAGTACCAGCTCTTTAGTATGTCTAGAATATTCCTTCATTTCATGAAGTTGTTTTTTAAGAATCAGCATTTGAATTCATGTCTTTTCTCTGAGCTTTGCTGCCCTCTAGTGATTATCTTCTCCTGTTAAAATCTACTTAATCATTGTCTGAATTAAATATTTATGGAGAGCCAATATTGAAAGATTTCCAGTGTATATGCAAAACAATAACTTTGCCTTAAAGTTAATGCCACTGGTTCCACGGAATAAATTGGCTGTATTAATCACTATACCAGATGTAAATTGAAAAGAGAATTAATATTCCAAGTAATTAAAATAGTAACAGTGAAAGAATGATTTGGCATTCTATTTGGGGATGAAAACAATACAACATTGTCTAATGGAGTTATATAAATATTCACATTTTAGAACCAAATAATGCCATATTGGATACATTTCTACATAAGAAAGTAATGAAAAATTTGAACTAAAGTAAGTACAAATTTTCTTACAAAGTTGTTAATTTTGATGCTAAGATAACACAAAACTGTGAATGCATATAGCCTAAAGTTGAGAAGTTCTTATGAAAATGTGTGTTTACATACATATAAATGTATATACACAGAGATACACATATATATCTGTGTGTTTGCATGTGTATAAAAATATGTGCCATCATGCTGCATTAAAAACAGAAAATATACAAATTATATAATCACATACTTTCAACCATATAGCATACAGGATTTATAAGTACAAAATAAAGTGATTAGTATGTAGAAATGAAGAACAATAAAATTAAGAAGTTTTACCACTGGTAAATGAAAAGTGAATTTGTATTTATATGTTTTTTATTTGTTTTTACTGTATGTATGAATAATTCTGTATGAAATATAAATTAAAGGAAGTGGCATGTGCATGTATGATAGGGCTTGGCTAAATACTGTCAAGTATTATTTTCATTTAACCTTGCTTGGATCACAGCTGGGGCTTATAGATTTGTAGTGCTTGGCTGAATAGCCACCTGGCTATTATAAAAAATTTATGGTTTCAGGCAAGATTTCAATCACTGCCATTTTTCTAAAGGTGAAAATAAAAATCCTACCTTTATTCACGAGGGCCCTGACTGGTAACATCCATAATATGATACCTACAGTGATTTAGTGAAAGGGAAATGGGGGAAGCTTATCTTTAATATGATACCTTGGAGTTTCTGATATTTTATTTGAATTTGATTAACCATCAAAATTTCAATAATTGTTTAATTCAGAGGTCGTTCTTAATATTCTTAAATACATAATACTACCAAACTCTTCACACTGGTTGGCTTTAAAAAAGATGAAACTGTCCTTCTTGTCTATTTTTGTTTTCCAAACTCACATCTCACTATTCTAGTTTTCTTTTTAACATGGACCTTACTAATGATTTGTTCTGTCTTTCATTTGTATCCCAATGTCCTTTGCTTTGGAAATCTTATGCTTTCAGCCTTAAAAATTTTTCTATGTGGCCGCCTCTATAATCTGATTACTCTTCTCAACTTCATTTCTGCAGTTCCTGTGGCCTCCTGCTTTCTCTTGGTTGTTCCATGTCAAAATTAACACAGTTGTAACATTAAGTTGCCCTCAAACAAGATTGAAGGATGGTGAAGATGAAGGAGTTCAGTACCTTTTTTATTTATACATGACAGTAGAATGTATTTTGACATATCACATATACAAGGAGTATAACTTCTCATTCTTATGGTTGAACATGGGGTGGAGTTACGCTGGTTGGGGATTCATATATGAACATAGGAAAGTTATGGATGATTCATTCCACTGTTTTTTCCCATTCTCATCCCGCCTCTCATCTCCCCATTTCCTCCTGTCCAATCCAGTGAACCACTACTTCTTGCCTACTGTGAGTCAGAATCCACATATTAGAGAAAACATTTGGCCTTTGGTTTTTTGGGGATTGGTTTATTTCACTTAGCATGATAGTCTCCAGTTCCATCTACTTACCAGCAAATTCCATAATTTCATTCTTTGTGGTTAATATTCCACTGTCTTTATCCATTCATATGTTGAATGTCATATAGATTGGTTCCATAGCTTAGCTATTGTCAACACCATTTTTTAAAAGAAAAATCATAAATTCACTTGACTAAGACCATACATTAATTGGAGGTGGAGCAAGGATTAGAAATCATGTTGTCTGACTGCCAGCCTGTTTAATATACTTTTTATCACACCAGTCTTCTTATTTCCCTGATACTTTCTGATTTCTCTTTTGTATGATTACTTTCAAAATTTTCTTCAGTTATCCAGGCATGAGATTTTGGTATAATTTCATTTTTTTCTTCAAAATTTGGTTATTTTGTTCTTTTGCATAGATTCTTCTCCACAATAACTTCTGTACTTAATTCTTTCTTTTTAAAAAAAATAACCAAAACAATTTGTGCTCATGATTTACAATTTACAATGTCCAGGATTTCTACAAAGTTTATAACCAAAAATAATAAACCATTTTCACATGTCTTTCCATCCATGAGATCTGTTCCAAGAGACAAATATCTTGGTATTTTTTAGGTGTTTCTCCTGAGCTTTACCTTGATGTCTATAAAAAGCACGCATATACCTTATTTTGTGGTTTTCCATTTCTCAGGTAAGAGTTCTTTGCTCCCTTTCTTAGAAAATAAAGATTTATTTCTTTAAAATATTAATGTTATTCTTTTCTCATCCTTTCCCTGTCTTCTTAATGTGATTATTTCAATTTTTGGTTAAATAAACATTCATTATTTTCACAATTGAGTTTAGGTAAATATTATTCACTCCCAAATTCCATAAATGTGCCATGATTGCTTATTCTTTCTTATTCAAACTTTGGGTTTTCTCAGGGATTAGTAATTATTTTATTTTTGTTTATTAAGTCTTTTATGTATCCATCATTATTTCATGCAGAAACACTTGGAGAGAAGAGTAACTTCTTCCTTGACACTTTGTACATGTAATATTACTTATCAATTTTGTTTTACTCTTAGCGACTCTCTTTCAGGGACCCTTTTATACAACTCTGATCTAGATAGCAGGATGATTCCTGGGCTTTTCCCTTGATGGCATGTTGAGAGTTCCATATACTTCATTCCTCTTTAAGACTTCCTATCTGAATTCAAAACTTCCTGTATGTATGTTGGTTATCCTTTTATTCTAATGAAGTTCATCTGTTTTTGAGAACTGGTGTATGGAAAGCAATTTTTTCTTTTCTTTTTTTATTAGAGCTACATCTATGAAAAATTGAAAAACTTGATTCTACCTTCTCATTTAATTAATAATTTTTCTGAGTTCAGACTTCTAGATTGAGAGTCATTCTTCACAGAATATTTAAGGCATGATTACATTTTATTGCAGCTTCCAATATTGCTGTTAGGATAGTTGATACCATTATGATGCCCTGTTTTCTTCTGTGTCTCAGTTCCTTGAAATCTTACAGTCTGTGCTTTGCTGTGAATGTCTTTTCAATCACTGTGGCAGATACTCATCATACCTTCTAATCCAGACAGTTCAGTGCAAACACTCCACTATTTTCTTCTCCCTTTCCTTAATATCATTTTCTCCTTTGTCTCCTTTTGAGACTTTCAACATTTGATAGTTTGAACTTAAGTAAAAAAAATCTCTAAAATTTTATTTGTTTTTAACTATTTTTCATTTTGTCTTTTGGTCATACCTTCTGGAAATTCTCTCTTCTTTATATTTCAATCTTCCTATTTAATTTTTTTGTACCTCCATATTTTTAATTTCTAAAAGCTTTTCATACTAGAATACCTCTACTCCATGTAAATATGATAGTCTTAATATTTAAGTTTTATGTTATATACTTTCATTACTTTAAAGCTATTGATTACAGGGGTTCTTTGAATGCTCTCTTTTATTTTTCCTGCATTGACTTAGTTTTTCTACATTGTTTATTTCCCTTGCTTGGCTTCTATATTCCTAGCAATATGGCTTTCATCATACTTAGCTGTTTTGTGATATTTAAAAACAGGACCCTAGACACAGATTAGAGGCATTATATGTGCTTTCAGGGCTTATTGACTAGTGGGCTTTTCTGTAGGGAAATTAGATAGAGGCCCAATTGTTTTATCAATGATAATTCCTCCTATAGTTTAAACATTTTCCTCCAGCCAGTGAGATACCAAAGAGATGACTCCAACAGCCTTCCACCTGTGAGGAAAGATGCTTAAGTATGGTATGGGCTTCACTGTTCAGTGTGTAGGTCTTTATGTGGTATGAACTCCCATCTTTGTGTTTTGTGTCTCTGGGTTTCAAGTCTCTCCAAAGAATAAAACTCACGCTGTTGAATGGAGACAAGGTAAGGAAGGCCCAACTAGTCCTAGAGGGAATTTGAGGGAATCAGATGATCTGATCTAAATGCTTCTTAAGGACAGTTTCAACCAGTCTTTCTGTTGAGTGCCCATCCTATCTCCCTAGCTTCACAGGAACCTTATGCCTCTAACTTTGGGATCTTTCCTGGATTCTAGAACATGACTTGATTCTTCAGTCTTCCACCTTGGAGATACTACCTTTTCTCTTCCCATAGCCTTCATTTTCTGCTTATACAGTTTCCATTTTTTCTTTCTTTCTCAGTTTTTTATTCCTATTTCTGATTTTTCATTTGCAAATTTGTTGCCAAAAGTTCAGTCCTTGTTCCCAGTGCCAATCAAATAATGACACAGTTTTGAGAAAAAGGAAAAAGGTTTATTGCTTTGCTAGCAAAGGAGAAACACAGGGGACTGGAAGGCTGTGATTCTGCCCATCAGCAGGAGCAGGAGGCTTTTAAAGAGGTGTTTCAAAGACTACATTCCAGGTGTTTTCTATTGGAGTTGAAATTCATTGGTTAATTTGGGAGATAGTCATTTCTGAGATCTTCTGGTATCATCCCCAAAGTCTGGATTACTTCTTTCTTATAGTGGGTGTGTACTCCTGGACAGATAACTCTGCCTAGCATTGTAAGGAAAGGTAATCCTATTTCCCCTGATATTAGGGAGGGGGAGATATTAGGGAGGAGCAGGGAGAGAGGAAGATAAAGAAACAAGTCCATTTTAAAAATAAGTTGCAGTGGCAGAACCCCAAGGGCTGTATTGAAAGCATAAAGTAGATCACTGATATAATTTCATGCATTTAAAAAAATCTCTTTATGGAATTTTTACGAGATTGTGAAAAGAAATTGAGTTAATTAACATCATTCACCAAAACTTAGTTCTTCTCTTTTTTATCCCATACCCATGATCTTAGATCATACTTTAATCATTTAATGCTGGGATAATTAAATTAGTTTTTAATTGATTCCCTCAAATTCTTTTCCTCAACTAATATGTCCAGTTAACTGCTACCAATAGAAAAAGCCTTAAGAGATTGAGACCAGAGATAATACTGGTGTTCTGAGTCCTGTTCTCCCGGTATTGAGGATTGAACACCAGAGAAACACTGAGGCAAGCACAAAAAGTTTCATTTAAAGGTTTGGGCGGGGGACAGGGACTTCTGCACAGAGAAGGGGTCCAAGTTGGTGCCTGAGGGAGTGAGGATGTTCTGCCTCTTTTATCCTTTTTTCTCAGGCCCCTTTCTCCTCTTATCTTGCCTACATGGCCAAAAGGTAGAAAAAAAAGCCTTCCAGGGGTACAGGAAGGAAGGGAGCTTTCCCAGGAGGTATTTCATTCATAATTTCTTGTTGGGAGGAACAATTCCTTGGAGGCAGGTAAGCTTGGTTTCAGATTGGAAGAAGGGGAAGTGCTTTGGAGGTATTAGCATTTTATTTCCTTTTGAATCAGCCCCCATCTTCCTAACACAATCATTCATTATTTATACTGACTGTCCTTTGGTGTCCCCCTTCCCCACCATATCACTCTAATTAGGTCAGTTAGCTGGTCAACAAACTCTGGATACTTTGAAGTTTCTAACAAGTAAATTTCCAACCCATCTATTATTTATCCAAATTTTCAGGCTTATCTTTTATCAAACTTCAATATCAATGATTTGATCTACTAATTGTGTGACTTTTCTTTGTTTCTTAATCTCTTAAGGATGGTCTTAGTTTTCTCATTTGATAATGCACCATATTCTTGCAAATTAGTTGGTTTTGAGGAATAAATAAGAAGTATATGAGAATAATCTGTGAAGCATTTTAACCACAGAACTTTCAGGTATGTATTAATTGATGTGAACAATGAATGAACATCCTCTGGTTGATTCCTATCAGTGTTCTTCTCCTGCAGTTATGCAGAAGTGTGTCCCTGCTTTATTGATGAGAGTGTCAGTGGGGCACTGATTAAAGTATGGTTGAAAGATTATCTTGCCCTCCAAATTTCCAACAATCTCTCTGATAATGTGTATGAAATACTGTTTATTTTCAAACTTTTATAGTAAGTGTTTGAGTCCTTAGGATGCAACTGTTAACATCTAAAAAAACAACATAAATATCCATTTACACATTTATCCAGATTAGTATGTGACTAGAGAGCAGAACCTACTGAAAATGTCCTAAGAAAGATAGGCATGTAGGACCCGTGGGGATAAGCAAGCAATGTTATTTCAAAGGTATGCATTGCTGACTCAGTACTTGGTCTCTTTTCAAAATTCAATTTTGAGGTGTAACTAGACATTCTCTCCCCTTTTACATAGTTTTATGGAACCAAGCGCTATATATAGGCAATGTGTCAAATATTGAAAAAACATAAAAATAATTGCCTATTTCTATAAATACTTGGAAAGCCTTCTTTGTAGCAGAAGTTCCCAGTCTTGTCCTCCAATGACATATAATAATGATTAAACTATCTCTTACTGAACTCAGCCAAAAAAGAGGTTACCGACATAGATGAGATCAGAAAAATATGAATACATTTCACAATTCTATATGATGTATTATTTGTGTTATGGATTTTATTATTTTTGAAAGATAAATAAAACCTTCAACAACTTTTTAATACTTTTTGTGAAATATAACCTATACAATAAAACTGCAGCTATTCCTAGATACAGATCTGCTTCTTGCTCACATTGCCAGCAAGCATGAAATGAATTAAGTACATAATATAGATATAGCCTGAGATGTAATTAATTTTTAAGTACAAGTTGACTTTTATTTCTTAGGCATCTATTAAAAATAAAACACTCTTCTAAAAATGTCTCTTTATATCACTGTGTGTCCAGTTGTAGGAAAAAAAGTAGGATCAGGGGAAAGCATAGAATCTTTCTTTTTTATTTTTAATTAATTAATTTAAATGCATTTCAAGTCATAGTACATATATAGAACTCAATGTTTCCATTTCTCTGGTTGCAAACCAGATAGAGTCACACCATTTGTGTCTTCATACATGCACCTAGGGTAGTGATGACCATCTCATTCAACCATCTTTATTACACCCATTCTTCTTTCCCTCCCTGCTCCTCCCCTCTGCCCCATCCAGAGTTCCTCCATTTCTCCTATGTTCCCCATTACCACCCCCCTTATGTATCAACATCCACTAATCAGAGAGAACATTCTGCATTTGGTTTTTTGGGATTGGCTTACTTCACTTAGTATAATGTTCTCCAATTCCATCCATTTACCTGCAAATGCCATAATTTTATTCTCTTTTATTGCTGAATAATATTCCATTGTGTATATGTACCACAGTTTCTTTATCCATTCATCTATTGAAGGGCATCTGGGTTGCTTCCACAGTTTTGCAATTGTGAATTGCGCTGATATGAACATTGAAGTGGCTGCTTTACTCTAGTGTGCTATTTTTAAATCTTTAGGGTATAGGCCAAGGAGTGGAATAGTTGGATCAAATGGTGGTTCCATTCCAAGTTTTTAAGGAATATCCATACTGTTTTCCAGATTGGTTGCACCAGTTTGCAGTCCCTTCTGCAATGTTTGAGTGTGTCTTTTTCACCACATCCTCGCCAGCACTTATGGTTGCTGGTATTTTGGATAGCTGCCATTTTGACTGGGGTGAGATGAAATCTGAGAGTACTTTTGATTTGCATTTCTCTAATGGCTAGAGACGTTGAACATTTCTTCATGTATCTGTTTATTGATTGTATATCTTCTTCTGAGAGATTTCTATTAAGCTCCTTAGCCCATTTATTGATTGGGTTGTTTGTTTTTTTGGTGTTAAGTTTTTTGAGTTCTTTATATATCCTGGAGATCAGTGTTCTATCTGATGTGGATGTGGCGAAAATTTTCTCCCAGAATGTAGGCTCTCTGTTCACCTCATTAATAGTGTCTTTTGCTGAGAAGAAGCTTTTTAGTTTAAGTCCATCTCATTTATTGAGTCTTGCATTTATTTCTTGTGCTATAGGAGTCTTGTTAAGGAATTCGGGGCCTAATTCAACGTGATAAAGATTTGGACCTACTTTCTCCTCAATTATTTGCAGGGTCTCTGGTCTAATTCCTAGGTCTTTGATCCATTTTGAGTTGAGTTTTGTGCATGGTGAGAAATAGGGGTTTAGTTTCATTTTGCTGCATATGGATTTCCAGTTTTCCCAGCACCATTTGTTGAAAAGGCTATCTTTTCTCCAATGTATGTTTTTGGCACCTTTGTCTAGTATGAGGTAGCTGTATTTCTGTGAATTACTCTCTGTGTCTTCTATTCTGTACCATTGATCTACACGTCTATTTTGGTGCCAGTACCATGCCGTTTTTGTTACTATAGCTTTGTAGTAAAGTTTAAGGTCTGGTATTGTGATGCCTCCTGCTTCACTCTTCTTGCTCAGGATTGCTTTAGCTATTCTGGGTCTCTTATTTTTCTAAATGAATTTAATGATTGCCTTTTCTATTTCTATAATAAAGGACTTTGGGATTTTAATTGGGATTGCATTGAATCTGTATAGTGCTTTGGGTAGTATGGCCATTTTAATAATATTGATTCTGCCTATCCAAGAGCATGGGAGGTCTTTCCATCTTCTAAGATGTTCTTCAATTTCTTTCTTTAGTGTCTTGTAATTTTCATTGTAGAGGTCTTTCACCACTCTTGTTAGATTGATTCCCAAGTATTTTATTTTTTTGGAGGCTATTGTGAATGGAGTAGTTTTCCTAATTTCTCTTTCAGAGGACTCGTTGCTAATGTATAGAAATGCATTTGATTTATGGATATTGATTTTATATCCTGCA